>KN824892.1:0-57164 GCA_000827395.1 Paxillus rubicundulus Ve08.2h10 | reverse complement strand
GGAAAGCGGAGTTGGTGTTCTGGTTCCGGAGTTCACTGTATTTTGTCACAGGTTATAAAGGCCAACAGATAAATAGAAAATACATACCCTCTTCCATTTATCCTTGCATATCTTCACCATCTTGACACCCCCTCTGACAGGAGGTGATAGTGCAGCCATTACAACATTCCAGAATGGTGCTTTGAAGTTCAACCCATCACCAGCTTCTGCCTTGTGCTCAATTACAAGATCAACCAGGATCGTTACATCGCCATTGGACCAAATGCAGGAGGCAGGTTCAAGTTATTGCTGTTGCTGACTGATCCACTGATCTCTTTGCCTTCTTATTTTCACAAAGTGTGGGGGGATGTCTGTGGCGACCTGCATGGCAGCATACTAGTAATTGGAGGTGAGGATGGGACAAAGCTGAGCATTGCTGTCATTGGTGCAGTCAATGTCCACTATGCCACATGTTCTTCAGCCACCAGCTGGCATCTCAGCAGGCTCAGCAGGTCAGCAACTTTGGAAACTGAAACCTCAACTTTTCCAAAACCTGCAAGTAGTCCCCACTCCTGTACTGGGCCTAAGGTAACCCTCATGTGACAAAAACTATAAGAGGGCAGTGATTACCCAGACTACTAAGCATTAGCTATGAGTAGTAAGTAGGTATAAAATAGACTCACCTCAGCCACTGCCTAAGAGGGGCAAAGAATGACTGAGGAATCCAAAGTGAAAACTAAGTATATATATATATGTGGCAGAATGGGCAGAGAAGTGCTCACTAATAATGCTCAGGGAATAGGAACAGGAACAAGGAGGAGATGGAATTACTGTCTTTTTCCAGGCAACTTGTCCACGTGACTTGTTATGCCCAAAATCACCTCTCACCTCTGCTCAACTCCATCTGCTCAACACCTCATTGGAATTCAATGCAAACGGTACCATTTTACTCCAACGAGCACAGAGAATCTGTTCCATGTTGACCGGTTGGCAAAGAACAAGTTGTTCTGAAGGAGGTGGCATTTCAGCCCTTGGAATTTCATGGTTATCATATTTTTGAGAATTCATTTTTGGTCACTCGGTCATTGTGGAATTGATTCCTCAACCTTGACAGAGTCTGATTATTTAGTTTTCATCACATTCTAGTGGGTTGTTGGAGAGACATGGTCAAGCAGAGGTGAGGTGTTTTTGTGCATAAAAAGGTCACGTGGACAAGTTGCCTGAAAAAGACAATAAGCAATGTAAGAAAGTGACAGAGCATCCCTGGAGGTTCAGGAGTGATGACAAGGAAGGAATGATGAGGTGTGATGAAAGTCCATGCAAGTTCTGCACAGATTCCGAGTGACCGCTGAAACTCCTTACATTATGTGATGTGGGATGAACCCACATGAGGGCTACCTTACTTGCACAGCTTATACCGTTAATGTGGTACAACAAATCCGCAGACCACAAACACAGAGTTGGGGTCTTTGTACTTATTAACTTGTCACCGTGCATCATGTACGGAGCAAAAACAAGTACTTCCTACAACCAAGGTTGAAGGCCCACTCTCCCTGACAAATTACCGCTTCACCACATACTCCTCCCACCCGACCTCCGCCAACTTCTCAACTTTTCCCAGGACTTCGTTCTCCAGCCCTTTGAGGTACTCGTCCATAGCCGTGAACAAATGTGGCATGCCAACACCCAACATGCGGACTGCGAGTAGTCCAGCGTTCATCCCGCCGTTGATGGCGACTGTCGCCACTGGTATACCACGCTGTGAATGGGCGGGTGAATAAGTGGGCCATCAACCAACGACCAGAGATTGAGGAGGAACAACGGGAGAGGTGAAATGAACACATGAACACATGAACACAAAAGGACACTGAAAGAGGGCAAAAGTAAAACCTACCGGCATCTGCACGATACTGTGCAATGAGTCCACTCCATCCAGCGAGCTCCCCTTCACGGGCACGCCCACGACTGGCAAGCCCGTCATCGCTGCGACCATGCCAGGCAAATGTGCTGCACCGCCCGCACCTGCCACGATGACCCGCAGGCCCCGTGAGCTGGCGCTCCGCGTGTAGGAGACGAGCCGGTCAGGCGTACGGTGCGCTGAGACGATGGTTAGCTCGTACGGGATTGCGAAGCGGTCGAGGATGCGCGCGGCGGGAAGCATGACGGGCAGATCGGAGTCAGAGCCCATGATGATGCCCACGAGGGGATGCGAGTCTGAGAAGCCACTTCCAGGTGTGGGCGCGAGGGGTGCGTATTTGTCTATTTCTGCGGGCGGACTAGCGAGGGGGAGGGCGGCGAGCAGGGGACGTAGGCGAGCGCGCACAGCCGCATCACTATCGGCGACGATCGTCACATGTCCCATCTTTCTTCCTTTTCTGGATTCGGATTTTCCGTACAGGTGGATAGAGCAGCCTGGGATTGTGAGTGCTGTCGAGACGAAGGACTGGATGGGGGGCATAGAAGATGAGCTGCCGATGATGTTGAGCATGGCTACGGAGGGGACTTTGAGAGCAGTGCTGCCGAGAGGGAGGGAGAGGATGGAGCGGAGGTGGTTCTCGTATTGTGATGTTTCGCAGGCTTCGATGGTGTAGTGCCCTGAGTTGTGAGGACGAGGCGCGATTTCGTTGATGTATATTGCACCTGTGAAGCGTCATTCGATTTGAGTTTGTGGACGTACAACCATGTAGAGGGGCCCACCGTCATCCATTAAGAACATCTCTACACCAAAGACGCCTGCGCCTGTAAGTGTTTTGACGGCCGACTCGGCTACACGTTGTGCACGAGAAGACACCTGGGGATCACAACTCCGGAGAGGGGCAAACACCAAGTGGCAGACGTTGTCCTTGTGTACAGTCTCTACAGCGGGGTAAGATACCACCTCAGCGTCCGTCGTACGTACGACCATCACTGCAATTTCCTTGATAAACGGTACCCATTTTTCGGCGTAGAGAGGTCGGTTTGCGAGAGCTTTCAGGGCATCGGCTGCATCATCAACAGTTCGCACCACGAAATTGCCTCGGCCGTCGTATGCCAGCGTCCGGCTTTTGAGCATGAGAGGGAGGCCAAGCTGGGTTACAGTGGCCTGTATTGACTCCACAGATTGATCGACCTCGATGAACTCTGAGACAGGGCACCCATGAGCGCGCAAGTACTTCTTCTGCTCGAGTTTGTCCTGGATAACAGAGATCGTGGCGGGGCTGGGGTGTATAGTAGCCTTAGTTCCCGGGACAGATTCGATCTCTTTAAGCACACCCGCATCGACGTGCTCGATTTCTACGGTGAGCACATCCACCCTGCCTGCGAGTTCCTGGATCTTTGCAGGATCTGCAAACGAGCCGTCGATATGGGACAACGCCGAGCTACGAGGCGCGATGATCTGCTTAGCTGGAGCGGAGTCGCCCACATCGAGTATGACGACATCGACGTTGAGCAGGGATGCTGATGCGGCGAGCATGCGACCAAGCTGGCCACCGCCAAGAATGCCGACTGTCTTCGAGTTGCTGCTCCGAGTCATCGTCGAGGAGTCGCCGCTCGGAAAAGTGCCCTGGGCAGTGCTGGTGGTATATGTGATTTGGTAAATTTCGGAGGTGGGAATTTCACCCAATGACAACTCGAAGGTCGTTCAACTCGCCACCAACTCAGTGACTCAGAGACCCAAAGCAGCGCTCCGGCCAGCGCATCAGCCCAGAACCACTACGTACACTTGCAGAAGCCATCAATAGGCTTCGGGACACTTCCAGACCATGCCTGACAATCGGATACAGGACGTTCTCGACTAATAATTGTCCGAGTTCAAGTTAGTTTGGCTGTTCAACTGGCCGAGGAGGAGCTGTGTATCTTGGCCGGGGGTGCACCACCGAATCATTATCCAAGGAGTAGGGCGACAAGTAATATCTCCTCGGGAGTCGGGGCACCCGTAGGCAACATACCGTTGGTCAACTCAACAGTTCTTCCTTCAGCCGAGCATCCCAGCAACCGAAGCGTACCCCGACTTGCGCACCCCTTCTGCACTGGAAATAGAGCATGTCTAATTATACCAGCTACCCCGATGCGGTGCCCAGTGCCAGTTCAGAGGGCCTTTTCAGTGTTTGTCACGGAGTGCTCTCTCATTCTTCCCCGTCATCACTTACGGACCCGCCTATCGAACACCCAGGGTTGTTCCCGCACTCTGCGCAATGTGATTCATCAATTCGGAATCACAGCCCTCCATTCATGAGTCGCAGCATGTCTTCGTCGGAGAATGGAGAAGATGATGATGATGGTGTCGGAAGAACAGAGTGACGCTGGTGTGTGCTTCCGCCGCCCTGTGACTCATCGCATTCAACCTCTAGTATCTAGTCTGAAGTTAAGATTTGACCACGTCTCACCTGCCCCATTTGTGTCTGGCCAACTAAGAAGCCCACCATCTGTTCCAAGATGCTACCCTCCGGAGACTGACGATCCTTGGTACAGATGGGTTGCGCCTTGGGTGGTGCGCTAAGTTTGGCCCAGGCTGGAGCACTAACGTTTCGATATCGGCTCCCCGCGGGTCTCGAGAATACTAAGACTGGAAGCTCCTTCTCCTCGACATCATTACTCCCGAATTGCAAAGAATGTCTTGTACTCCGACTCCGATACATAGGCAATATCAAGGGTGACTTCTTCGTACATACTGCCCCGTTATCGCACATTACAAAATGTACTTCGTAGGCGAACTGCGCAGACATACCTCGTGTCCGCGGCGTTCACCATGCTCAACTATAACCCACTGGCCCTTCCACAACTGCTCCGACGCAACCGGACAAGGAACGAATACGATTCGTCAACCTCGTGATGAAGTGCGCAGTGCTTGCCCCTTCAAAGGCGCCGCCGCCTTCTCCACGTCCCTACATGTCAAGCTGAATCGTGTCTTTCTAGCGAGGGTCCCTCCAAAATGCAGCACATCTCTCATGCCCTCTGCTCGAACAGCCTGCCAATTCGACACCATGACTTCTTTCCCAGCTTGACATCGCAGTCTTCCGTTACCCATGAAGTTGTCGTCCGTCACTTCGTCTATGCCGTGCAGATGCGAGGTGTACATATCCCCAGTCGTGATGATGACACTCCTGGGCTCGAGGAATACGGAAAGAACAGGGGCTGGGTTGATAGTTCGTCCCGAGCTTGGACGCGGCGAGCCGACCTGCATCGATCCATCCTCCGACTTGCTGTAGGAATAATAATGGAAGACAGCGTGCGATCCCAGCGAGAGTGTTGCAACCACAGGATAATACGACGGGCCGTCCTCATGAGGCTTGACGATCAGATGGAAACCGAATCTATCTGAACGATCTGAGAGAACAGTGTGTGCGTTGTGTCCTCACCATGATGCCTTGGCCAGCGAGATACTGTACGTACGTCTTGTCAAAGGGTGCGATACAATCCGCGCGTTGTAGTAGACTTACTTCGTTGAGAATAATATGATTAGGTTCACCGTGTGGGGAAGACTCGAAGGCTTTCGTTCCCTTCAAACGCCCTACGATATCCGGACTAGACTTGGGTCAGACTGAGACTGGGGACAAAGCCACCTCCCTATTGGAGCTCACTATGGTGTCAGGAACCGCGGCATCTCTTCACGGAAGAGAATGTTCTTTCGTAAAATCTCACCACCTAACCGAAAGTGTATAAGCTCCAGCGCCAATCACCAGCTCGTGAGACGCGAGCTCACCCCATAACTGCAGTCTAAAAAAGAACGTTGATAGTAAAAGAAACCACGAAAAGTACGGCATGGGCATTGCAGCGTCAGACTCAAAGTTGAGTACGCTAGTAGAGTCGCATTTCAACTAATGGAGAATACTCACCTGCGGTTAGCGAGTGTCTTCCACTTTTGCTTGGGTGATTCGTGGATCTAGCCAACTTGTTGTCAATATGTTCTGATACGATTATCTTGCTCTATATATCGACTTGACACTCGCCTTGCGAAGCAGGTAACTCTCTTCATCCGCGGTTATGAAGTCGGGGATGTAATAGGCCGCTGTAAGAGCGCCGGATATAAGGAGATCGTTCGAAAGGATTCTTCCGCTTTGCATGATCGTTTGTGCTAGTAGTAGAACGACTATTAGTATTAGCAGGAAAGCGGAGATAGCTGGACTAACTAACTGATGGTCGCTTTTCGTGGGCAGTAATGAGGTCTTTGCGCAAGCTGAGATGGTTGTGGTCCCTGAAGCGGACGACCGTCTTTTGATTGGTCGGCGTAAAAGTAGAACTTGAAGTGTCATGGGACGGGCGTCCCGCGAGCATCAGGCTGGGTTTACGGGTACCGATTGGTGTACCCAGTTTCACGCAACAGACCACAGCATTTCAGATATAAAAACAGTAGGATCAAAACGTGTTACTGCTGGCTTCGCGCTACGACTGTGATGCTTCGTGGCCAGCGTCGGAGGTATGCGCTACAGGCTACACAAAGTTCCGAGTCGGAGTCCTGCCCCGGGAAACGCACAGAAGCTGGTCCAAGGCCAGACAGAAGTAAGCTATTTGGGGTTGGAAGGAGATCGGGGGTGACCCTGAGTGTCCTCGAAGGCCGGTGTCAGTCGGTACCCTTCAGCTCGAAATCACTAATAGCGCCCTGCCTAGTCAGCTTGCCCGGGTACCCGCGATAAGGACGGATCGATCCAAACAAATACATAGATGGTTGGTTGTTCGTGATCCCTCCCTTTCCGGCCGCATGCACCAAGGTGCTTTCCTCCATCGAGTGGAAGTTGAGAACACTACTGCAAACTTGTCAGCCATCCGAGAAGGTCATGCTGATCCAGCCACCCAGCTGAACTTAACTTTGTTTCTATCGACAAACTTCTCGCCGGAACCGACACCAGGTATTAGTTCAGATTGGTTAGGACATGAATAGCCAATATGTTAGATTAGGGCGAGCCGCCCACCAGCAGTTTATGTACTCGTCGCGAGCGTTGTGTGGGCGACTCCTGATCTCTCCGGCAGTCCCAAAGGCCAGTGCGAGGAGGAACGATTGGAATTTTCTTCGTTAGTGACTCGGACCCCTAATATTGGCGAAGCAAGCTAGCTCACAGTGTGATATGATGTGATATGATCCGATGGGTGTGATCTGATTTGATTCATGAACTAATAGGCGGGCCTTGGAAGGCCTTCAGGCTTCGACTTCAAGCTGGACTTGGTCCTCATGATTGACTTGACGCCGCTTCTCCCAGGCGTACAGTAAAATCGAGAATGTCTCAGCTGAGGTGATCGAGTAACCAGCCCAAGTGCCACATGTCTGACATTGACAGAGGGGCTCGCCAGTATATTACGGAATGGATTAGCCTACGTAGGTATATTCAAATCTTACAAAATGTCTGAATCTGCGGCCGACCGCGGGAGCCTAGAACTCCACTACTATCCAAGGGTACTAAACCAAAACCCTGGATAGCACCAATTCGAACGTTCCCTTGTTCCGGGAAGGGAGGGAAGCGAAGAGATCATAAGCAGTAACGATAGGAAAAGCGGTCCATAGTGAGGTGTCTATTTTTGTTGTTCAGAACTGCAAACTGTGATCAGATTACTTCCCGGGACAGAGAAACGCGACGTACACTGGTACGTATACACATGGGTAGCCACGACGATTGCAATTACTGCAGCTCGGTCGACTGCCATCGCACTTGAGCTTCCTGCCTACAGACGTGATAAAAGTCGTTCAGCCCGACACAGGCAAGAGTCGCCGACAAAGGGGGATACCTCGACAGAATTGGCAGGCCATAGGTGTCCTTCGTGGTACTCTTGGGGCTTCGTCATTTGCAGCATGCACATTGTATTGGGAGTGGGAGTGGGTATGCTAGAGAAGACTGTCAACAGATTGCCCTCCCTCGATAAAGAAAGTGCGCACCTGAAACGACATTAGAATTATAGTAAGGATAATACGTTTGGCAATGAATAAGGAGAGCCAAGCAGCCAAGGGAAGGGAACAATATTGGAGGGACAAATAGCGCGAGATGGTGAATCCGCCGGCCCCAATTTATGTTGGTCATGGGAGGCTACATCGCTAGCGGTAAGCATCGTAAACGTCGCGAATAAGTATTCCCAAGCTGTACAGCCTGAACTTGTAACTGCCACGGCAGCGTTATTTTAAAATATTTGCTGCGAAGCTAGTACGATGCTTGTTTAGGAAGCGCGGAGATGCGATGGTGTATATTTCTCTCCCGAAAAATGCATATGGTCCGAGAGTGATCATAGTAGAGGAGCTTCATCGAGATCAACCAATCAGAGTGTTCAGGTGACTGCGGATTAATAGCTATTAGTAGTCGGTCCCGACTTTGACTGGCTTCGTCAGCTCCAGATCGTGACGGGCTCACATAGCGGCTCAGAAGGGCCTATGTCTTCCTATATGTCGCGGCAGTGTCGCTGTGGTCATTTGAAACTTCCGTAAGGGTAATGAATCTAAGATCCTTCAAAACTCCAAGTTTGACTCGACGCTTCATTCGCCTGTGCTTGTGGGAGAAGCGCTGTGAAGAGCAGTACTGGTATGCGGGTCGACTACCCGACTTCCATTGGCCATGTCAGCGGCTTGTGTGAAAGAAATTTTGAGCTCGCTTACTTGCAGGTCTAGATCAATATTGAGGCTCTCGGAGGGACTCGTTTCAACGTTTGTCATGACTCGGAGATCGTCCTTGTCGTTTCTTGTGACGCGTGATGCGTGACGTGTCAAGGCAGACCTGCCCAATGCGTAACACGGCCATCTCAACCAGTCTCCTGCTTTTGGCCCAAGGCCAACTGCAGCGACCACTCTGCGCGGATAGAACTTTTAGCTGCCATCAGGCTTCGACGCAGCAAGTATGACAGACCCTCAACAAGTCTCGAGGGAGGCCCAATGCCTGTATCACTAGGATCATGCCAGCAGCAAGGTGCGACGCAAAGCGATCTAAACGCAACTGTTCGAAACCGTGCATGCCACTATCATAGGGTGCATACAGGCCGCCCCGACGTACGTCACTGACTTCGCGACGAACCTCCTCTTACCTCACTCCATGCAAAGCGAATGTCGACGAGGCCGCGGAAGAGACAATACAGTTGCTCATACACTCCGTCCAAACAGGCGGAACACATTCATATATCGATCACGACAAGTTACGATCTGTCTCGGCAGTTCCAACCAAATCAACGGACTCTTCTATCCGCCGGCGGGTGCCCAGTTCTTCACGTCCCTTGGGAGCTTTCGTAAGTTACTGGTCTATGCTGCATCCACAAAGGCTACTTACAAAATCGAGTAGCTTGCGGTACGTTATTTTCCTTGCACCCAATGGCTGAGCCGTCGGCCCCCAGAGGCCTTGCCGTACCTGGACTAAGTGAGTCGACAATCACATCGCCAATCTGTCAAGGTGTAAATGAGATCATGGTTCTGCACACTGCCCCCCCCCCCTCCCAGAAGCCAAGTTGTGACCCCATGTTCACACCGTATAAGGCTAGAGCGGTTGAGCGTTTCGTTGACGAGTCCCCTGTATCTGGTGAGCCCTTTCGTCCATCCGGTCGACGGCAGTGACGCAGCGCAGGTCACATCATCGATTTCCGCTTCTTCGTGTCATGCTCCGCAACAGCTTTTGCACATCCATTCAGGGGCAGGCACCCGGATCTGCCAGACAAGTCCTTGCATGTACAACCCTGGGTGCGCCCTCTGTGCCCTTCCCTTCTCGAAGTCGTGACATCATTTCCAGCACTATCTGTCCGATGCGACGCCGGTCCAGTCACGACATTTCCAATACTCGACTACCAGTTTGTTGACACGTCCGGCGTGCGGATAATGTCTCACGACAATTGCGTACGCCGTACGTATCCCATCATCGTGCTTCCGACCCGCTGAGAACAGCCATTACCATTTCAAGACCGCCGACGCACCTGGAAGCCCGCGGTTCGATGCATGACTGATGCTGGAATGTGAGTAGGTTAGCGACCAATCTACCGGGTTATGGGGCATACCGAGGCATGGTGCTCGCCACCGCAGAATTCATGTTCCGACTGGTTCTACATGCCGGTGACTGTCGTTGGTGCTTCCGAATCATATGGTTGTTTCGCGCGTCCATCCTTACGACGACTCCCACTCAGAGCGTTCGTTGAATCAAAAACATGTGGTGCCCCGATTTTGTATGGGTTCGTCTAGATCTGGGCTTCAAGGGCTTCCCGATCTCCCCTCCAAATTGGGTCTGACGGCATATAAAAAGATTGCCGCTATCCAAGTCACTGTAGGGTGTTCGAACGTGATGCATGATCAACTATGAATACACTTGATGAGTAGTTCAGATATATACGCCAATGGATGCTGTGGTTTCATTAGATCTGAGAAATCCTAGGACCGGTAGCGAGGTAGATGTAGTCGAGAAAAAGGAGTCGAGTCGTTACGAAGTCGAAGTGATAGATGCAGACGCTGTATAGATGGAATTAACGCAACACCAAGGCCGCCGATGGGCTAATGCGTTGCGGAGTTGGATATATATCGCGCAGATGTGACGTTTCACGGATGAGTCGAAGACCCGCCTTCGGGTAAGAGCCAGCTAGTGCACGGAAACGATCAAGCTCTGATTCTCCATCCATCACCTTTCCTCCGCTCTCTGCCAACCCCGCCAAAGGCTTCTCGAACGACTAGCCATAGGGCGGTAGATGACACGGTATCCTTAATCTCCTCGGCTGTTAGCACAAGCCCTCCCGAGTCGGACGTGGTTTTGCTCACGCCCTGTGCGGTCACGATTCGCCGTCGTACGGCAAGGCGTTCAACCTCTATATCAGGTAGAGGGAAAGGCATCTTCAACATCCCCACAACCTTGGGATGGTGCGGTGTCGGCGCAAGAGTGGCAACTTTCAGCCGTATGGCATGCTCCCGCTGTGCACCAGACTCCCCCTGACGCTGCAGTGGCGATGCTCCTAAGCGCTGAACAGTGATTGCACACGCCCAGGGAGTTTCCGAATCCTCAGGGTCACTCTCGTCACCGGAATCTTCTGCTGCCCGAGTATGGGCGGCACTGCTATCCAAGCTAGTCGCAGTATCCGAGCTGGTGCTATGCTGTGATACCGTGGAGAGTCGATTATTTCCTGCTATCGCATCACGGGCCGATGGGGTGAGCAGTTGAGAGGGGACTCGATTGACGGTTGCGGGTGGATAATGGTCCGGTGTGACAGCGCTGCCGCGATAACTTACACTTCGATTCCCTCCAGTACCTGATGCAGACAATGTCCTCTCCACACCTTCCTTCCGCTTCCTCTCTTTCTTCCGTTCTCGCGACCACTCAAAACGAACCTCTACCTGCAGTGCGCCTGGCACCTTGGCTTCGCTTCGCCCGTTGGCACTAAGCCTCCCCATCATGCCGTTCAAAAGACGAGCGTCCGTGCCTTTGAGCCATTTCCTGACCACCCAGACATACTTGGTTGGGCGGCCTTTGGGTGGAGTGATGGGTGGGTAAAGTGCGGCTTGGGTGCCAAGAACCGCAGGACATAGGGTAGTCACGTTGTTAGTTAAGGATGCAGACGCAAGGCCGTCACCAAGTTGAGGAGTGTCCGGTTGCAGAGATCCCGAAAGAGGGACGTCTTGTGACTGGTGAGCCGCCGCTGCTGGGGCGCGCAAAGGGTTTGCGGGGCTGGTGTGATCACCGGCCTGGGGAACCGCAATTGACAACGGGCGTAAAGGGTCCTTCTTCCTGAAGATTCTTGTGAAGAGTTTCTTGGCACCGCGCTGCGGTGGAGCGTCCGGGGGTGATAGATCGGAAGAAGCAGGTATTAGGTTGATACTAGGTTTGTGGGAAGCTTCCCTGGCCCCGTTCACCACAGAGTGGCTAGTGGAAGGGCGATCAGGGGTGGCTGGCCGACTCCTGGGAGATCGTATTTGTAGACGAGGAGACAAGCCGAACTCGCGCTGGCCATCGTCACAACTCGTTCGTACGCTGCCCGTGGGGGGAAGGACGCCGGGCAAGGGCGCCGAACACCAAACTTCGATTGGCTCGAAGACGGCGAGGCCGATCACTTCTAGGCCCCTTCTTGTAAATTTAGCAACCTTGGCGTCTGTACCAGCGTCGACAATTGTATTGGCCATTACGTTATGCGCTTGCAGGTTGTACAGCGGAATAATCGGTCGACGCCCTGAACTTGTTGTAGACGAGGACGCGATAGACGACACCGAAGCAACTGAAGTGTACCCGGATTGCATAGACGCGTCAGACCTATTGGAGGCTGTGCGCTGAAGATCTATGGAGCCAGATGAATTAACCGTGTCGTCCTGTGTGGTGGTGGTATCAAGTGCTTGAACAATTGTTGAAGGACGGTCATTGCGAGATTGGGGAGGTACGAGCTGGACTTGGAGATTGAGGGGGTGATTTGACTTTGATGGCGGGGGTCGGACGACAATGAAACTCTGCAAGGAGGGCTGAGCACAATTGGTGTATTGGACAAAAAAGCACGGGGTACTTCGCTCGGGTGCTTATCCTTCTTATCCTTCTTCTTTGAGGTCACGGTTTCGACAGGGACGGGTGGACATTGTTCTGGATCAGGAAGATGAGCTGCGTTGACAGTCTCGGGGGAGGGCGGGGTAGGCGGTAGACGCTGGTCCTGGTTTATCTGGAGGGCGGAGGGGAGAAAGGAAGAGAAGGTGGAAAACATGGCTGATCAAAAGAAAGAAAGAAAGAAAGCGGGTTTATTTAACACCGCCCAAGAGGACATCAAGATCAAGACGAGGATGGTGCCGTTGGTCAATTTCTTTTGGACTCCATGATGCACCGAACTCGGCTTGCTCAACCGCTAACCAAATCAAAATCACGTCACTTTTTGTACAGAAACTGTCTCACTTTTACCTAGAATTATCCTTTAAAGGTGCTCCTTGACACTAATTTACTCAGGATACTGTTAAATATGATTTTCTTTTCCTCCTGAATTGAGCATGAAACCGGCGTTTGATCAGTGGTTTGGCCCATCAAGGATAGCCTCGTACGTCTCTAACCAAAAATTCATCTCACACATCAAAAGCTCGCAGTGGGACTGATCTCGTTGCAGTAGCTGCGCCGTCAAATTCGTGGCATTGTTCACTGGCGGTCTGACGCGGCAGTCACCTTCTCAGACTCTGGCACTAACTCGAATGCCACCTTGACATTAATGACATGACGCACCCATCTCGGCAACCGAGTCATTGATCATCGATGCCACATGTCTGAAGACTGTCCGACAAATGACCAGTCTGTCGCCAGCCCGAGCCCGAGATCTTCAACTCGTATTACCATGCCATCCCTGCTTGTGCAGGAGTTCAGCCCGATACTTCAGAGGCCTGCCTTCCGAGAGTTGAGTGTCAAGATTCTTCGAGTGCTTGCATCATCATCCGACGTCACGGACATCACAAACGGCGTGCTATCTCTGCCGACGGGACAGCGAGCCAAGTCAACAGTCTGTCTGACATCCCGTCCCGACGGGCAGTTCTTCCATAACAAACCAGTGTTGACAACGATTTGATACACCTACAACACTAGCCCTCATGTACTCAGGGAGGAGCTTGGCAACATGTTTACTGTGAGAAGCTACAAGTCTAAATCAGCAAGAGCGCCTATTCACAAAAGTCGTACGATGATCTTGCAAATATCCACCAATCACAACTCTTCAACGACGAAATCGCATACGCCTTGGCGCTGCGGCACATGTCAATTTGACGATGGTACTAGCCCTAAGTTGACGAGCGGTCGTTGTCAATCTTGACATCACGGGCACTGCGTTGGTCGCCGCGAACTTGTTCATTCCGTCTCATTGCAGCAGGGAGTGTACCTGGAAGAGAATACGGAATATGCGGGGGGGATGTGACCTTATACAGAGGGACTCTTGCTTGCAGTGAAGTTTGTTCCTGTCACTAGGAACAGACATGTGTAGGACTCGAGGCCAGTATACATCAGAGAAAAAGAGATCACATCAACACCTTCTAAGAAACCTATGCACATCTATGATGGCCCAATCTTACTTGTGAAGTCGCTGGTCAGAACGATGTTGTTTGTAACGGCTGCCCGAGAAAGTCACATTGAAGTCGACAACCGTGGGTCTGACGCCTGTGACCTGACTCCAGCCGACTCCAGCCCTGACTCCAGCCCTGACTCCAGCCCTGACGCTGACATACAACTTGAACGTACTGCTCCGAAGAGAACGGTGAAAGGTACCCACTATTGATAGAGAGGCAATCTCCAACAAGGGAATATAGGGGTCAAGAATCAAACCGTGGGCTTGGCGCGGTTGTCGACGTTGTCCAATGTCGCCTGGCCTGGGGATATCAACTCTGTGGGTACTGTTCGCATGACGCTAGTGATCCTGTCCCTTTGCGACCGTACATAGGTAACGAATAACATTCTGTGTGTAAGATTGGAAAATGCCTTGCATAGCAAGCTGCTGCCGGTCTGAGTACTTATTAAGGCGGGGCTGATCCACCAGGCTGTGAAGGACATGATCAGCGATGGGAGTGAATGGTCAATATACTTGTACATACCTGGTTAAGCTCCACAACAACACCGTTCCATCAACGATGGATGACCACCCCGAAACAGTCAGTGTTAGGTTTACAGCATAGATTCGCATGGCGGTAGCACTGTGGATATAGGAGTGTATCAAACTCCTTCACCGTAGGTCGCGGCTCAAATTGACCATTTTTCACCCTTAGTGCTTCCACCCTTTAGTATCTGAGGTAGCGTGTCCATTGAGAGGATCGTCTGAGGACGGAAACAGAAAGATAGTTGAAGATAGGGACCGGCCGTAGCGGCATAAATTGTGCAAGGTTAACCAACTCGTCGTGTTTGAAACGTTTGTGAAAATGAGAGAAGCACGCATGGAAGGCAGAACTATACCATTGATATACATCGGTGTAAACATGTACAACAGACGGGCAGAGTATGAATATACGCACTTTAGTTCGCAGCATCCGCCTGGTCATCCTTAGTTCCCCTAATGCCTTTCACTTGAGTCAAAGGGCTGTCTTGACTTATTCTTGCGGGTACGTCTTCATCAGCCAGGAATTCGGTAGCTGGTGGACCATCGTCCTCTGATAGGCGTATTTGTCCTTCCTGTGTCGTCCATGTTTTCAGTCTGAAGAGACGTAAGTCTTATGCCACGTTTTATGAGGGGGTGCTTACTGGTGCGACACGACCGCACGTATCCTGCTTGCGCGGCGCCATAGAAGATACAACAAACACAATGTACAGGTCGTCGAGAGAATGACCACGGCAATATTTCCGGCTGGCTCTGGCTTGTTCCCTTCCCGGGGTACTGTGAGGATGAATATTGAGCATCTAGAGTTGCCGTCGTAGTGTAACCTTCCTACTTCCAGGTGTTCCAACTGGCGACATCGGACTTCAAGGAGCTCAAGGCTATCAGGTTTTGTTACCAGATGAGGATTATTGAGCAGTGCAAGAGTTGTAAGTTACATAAAGTGGCACGTGTTCGGCGCACTACAACACAGCCTGACGGCTCACCCTGACAAGCTGAGAAGAACATCTATTGCGCCAGCGGTCATAGACAGCTTCGACACCCTCAATTATCACATTTAGTGTTGCGAATATGTAAGTCGAACGAATTCCGCTGCCGGCATTGCCATAGGCATTTCCTACTACATATCTCAGCTCAGTTACACCAGATCCTTCCTGTGAATGTCACCGCCGTGTCTCTTCCGGACGTTGAATTGCAACGGCCCCACTATCTTTTGCCCTGGTCCAAGGGTGAGCTTGTTGACACCCCCTGCACTGCACTTCGTCTCTGTTGCCATCGGTGTCGTCTGAGCTCTCCAATCTGTGCAACATCGGCGAAGGAATCGGCGACCTAGACTCTACTGATGGTCAGTCAAGCTTGTCGTAAAGCTCCGCAATTTACCTCGAAACCTCGTCCCACTCTCGTCGGGTTTCCTCCATTACGTGTCCCTCTGCATTTCGCATCGCGGGGGTTTCTAACTCTAAGTCCTCAGCAAGTCATGTGGAAAATGTCGGTTCGTGCACAAGTGGCTGCGGAGACCACAACCTGACTCTGTGTCGTGGTGCAAGCACGGCAAATATGTTTTTTTGTAACGACTCGTGGTTCTTGGTCGAGAAGAAACTCCGAGGTCTGGGACTGCTTCACACATTCCACGACTAGTCTCAAAGGACCAAGTGTCTAGCTGTCAGCTCGCTTCCGGATGGCCACTGGAATACAACTATGGACTGACTGCACCCTTCCAAGTAACACTTAAAGTAGGTCATACCCTCACAGCCAAGCTCCCTGCGCATTTTTCCAGGGTCAAGATTCACCTAAATATAACACAGCGATAGCATATGGATACGTCTCGGCATACGAGTTACACACAGGTCGATATGAGTGCAGCGAAGTTACAGTGCGTGAGCTTAACGAATCGTGTTCTTATGTGTTATTCCTTTCCCGTCGCTCTTTCCCTGGTCATCGGGTGCAGACCAAACCTTAAACATTTTGATTGTCTCCTCGGCGGGACTGACAGCGAATATGGAGCATCCGTCTGGTCCGATACATGAGTGTGCGATGGGGGCGCTGTGACCAATGACGGAGACGATCTTTTCGCAAGAAGGGTATGAATGAACCGTCATGGAGTTCGTGAATGGAGTCGTAGGCGACTCTCTCGTAGTGGGGGGGTAAGAATTAAGACTTTGAGACATTGTCCAAGATGAGCCATGAGTGCTCAGTAGCTCTTTGCAATGGGGGGACCAGTGGATGGATGTAGCATTCGTGAATGTCTTGATGACTAGAGGGGGGAAAGTGACTGAAAGCTTATTGACATCGAATATCTGGATAGCTCCGTCCGGGAATCCACCGCCAGTTGCGATTAGTCCACTTTGCCAGGGGCTCCATGATATCGCCTACGTGCCAATTGTTAACATCGGGGGGCAAAGGCAGCGCATTGAACGTTACCTTCACAGGTCCCTCATGCTTCGCAAGAAGTTTCTTGTCGTTATAAGTCAAGTAATCGTTCGCTCGCTGATCCCAAACGTGAATGGTACCCGAATGATCACCCGTCGCAAGATGTTTGCCGTCTGGAGACCATTTGATACCATGAACATGTCGTTTGTGGCCCCTCGTTTGGCCGATCTCATTTGGAGTGCGAAGATCAAATAAAGATACTCGCCCGTCCTTTCTGCCAACAGCCAACACACTCTCGTTCCAATGGATGCCACCCACTGGTGATTTATCATTCGACCAGTCGGCAATCCGCTTCTGCGATAACGCATCCCATGCGCGAACATGACCACCCGTTGTTCCAAGAGCCAATATATGCGGCTTGGGCTCACCCTGCCAATCGATGCTATGTACTGGGCCATCGGCGAAGGCCACGCGGCATAAATGTACGATTGCGCGAGTTTCGAGGTTTTGATAGTACACGTCAGATTTGAATGCCACACCAATGCAGTTTGTCCGGGACCACGTCATCGGGAACGCAAAAGGATCCCGTGAAATACCTGGTCCATCGAGAGCCATGACGAAGTGTCTGCGAGCAGCCAAATTTGACTTTGCTGAGACAGATGAAATGGAACGAGGAAGAGTGAAGAGCTCGGAAGCACTTCGACGTAACATTGATCGGACTTTCGTTTCGAATGGCGAAGACGGACCTTCAGTGTAGTTCAGGACACGCTCGTCCATGAGACCGAAAGACTTGGCGATGCGATTAGTGCGAGGGGTAATATGGAGGGGTATGGAAGAGGAAGATCGGGTAGCAACAAAGCGATCTGCCTGGAGGAAACGTAGTTGAGGATAACGCAAGGGAGTATGAGCCACACTGTGCCACTAACATTGGTCTCTTCCAATGCTGTCTCCGAGTTGGGAGGAGTGTCGCATTGGGCGACAAAGTCAAAGGAAGCAATGGAGACGCGTCTTCTCTTTCTCGCAGAAAGGGTATTCAAGATAGTTGCTCTTGATGGGGTGCGCTTCATGGGTGGCACCGAACACCGGGGTGTGCCAGGAGGCAGGTCACTGTATGTGCGTTAACTCCATGGCACAAATAAGATACGCAGTACTCAACGATGACATAGCGCTTCGAAGGAATTGTGGGGGGTATCTGTAATATTCCAGCTGAGGGCGCGAAATCAGTGTGAAGCTCAGTGGCTCTGTGTAACCTTCGAGGTTGAGCACAATTTCCCTGTTTAGTCCTTTGTTTGATCTGGAGGGCGTTGCCAAACAACATCTTTCCTGATTGAGCACCAGATAGAGTTAGTACTATGGCTACCTCTGCAGAACGCTTCATTCCCCTCTTGGCCTTCCGCTAGAATTCTTGATATCTGTCTGAGATAAATAAAAGCTGACCTTGTTTCAACTAAAGAAAAAAAAAGGGGCCCCCGGCAGTGTCTTGACTACTACAGCAATACATGTCACCAGGAAGTAGTTTCCAAGCAATCTCCTGTGTTGGCAGCGGAGGTTCAACCCACAAATGGTGGTCCCAGATCACGTATAATCATTGACTAGATTCTCCCGTCACCTTAAGTTTTGACCTAGTCTGACATCCCTTGTTGTAAGTATTTTGCATTGTGGGCGCACTTACCCACCGGTAATGAGTGGAGCGTGGGGCGCAATAACCGCGGACAAAACTCATATGCCTTGTTCTTCATGACCGCAACCACCAGCGTCGTTTTATCCCGCGTCGCCGAAGAGCTGTAAATCGTTTTCGGGACCACGAGCATTTCCGTCGATTTGCTACTCATGGGCTGTCATATCATCCCAATATCTTCCTCCGATCACCAAGGGAGTCATATCCTGAGACGAAGTTCTATTTTCCCCTACCTGACAGCGCAGCCGCCCACGACACGAGCTGAAACAGGCCTCCAATGTTTTTCAACTGGTTCACTATCCACGGTAAATTATCGCACCTTTTGGGGGGACCATGTCCAGGGTCGCCAACTTTTCCCCCAAGATTGAGAACCTGTGGGTGCAAGCGCTGCTCGGGCCTCTGACAGTACTGCCTCAGTCGACAAGCCGTAGCCGACTCAGCTGGCGTTTGGGGTGGTATAGGTATGTACTTGGCTCGTTTTGGGGTCGCTTAGGTTCGTTCATATAAGATCTGTATACGGAGACTAGCAAGACCCTCAGCTGTTTGACAGGCAGCCTCCAGACTTTCCAAAGTAGCGTAATTTCTCCAAATAAGGTGCCCGCTTCATATCCCATGTTTCGTCGCATGGTGTCCTTGCAGTTGTCTTCCTCACCTACATGTCAGGATCAGATAGCGGCCAGCGATTGTTCGAGCCGTGATGATCAATACCCATGTGACCCATCGAAATGCACATGCGATGGATTGATATGCTCGATATGCCCTATGTACGGATCTCGAAATTAGGTTCGAGAGACTTCTACATCAATGGTTAGTACAGAGAAACAGCATGGTTCATACAAATAAGGTGCAGAAAAGATGGAGGCATAGTAAGCAGGACAGAATATAGACCCCAGATAAACCATGCAGCATGATGTGCAGCACAGGACCAACAGCGATGGAAGGTGTTACCTAACCTCGTTTCATAGGGATGGGCGGATCATCTTCCTCTGCGAGCAACAAACGCCTCGGTGTGGGTCGTGCGTAAGGAAGCGCCCGCGTGTTAGAGCTGCGACCCCAGGAGGTGATTAAAAGAGGTCGGTCCACAGATGCAACTAGTGCAGAGCACTGCGCACTGTCCGCAACATCAGGGGCTAGAATTATTTTTCCGTCGCCCTTGATGCGCTTGTCACGGCGCGCCACTGTGGAGCGCTTGAACGAACGGTGCGGTGCTTGTGGTTTCGTGGGAGCAGCGAGGTTGGAACGACAGAGTGCGTCGGACGTAGCAATTGACCATGCCCAGCGAATGACGAGCTCTTCAGGGGTGAAGGCGAACGGACGCCCGGGGGTAGGCAGGCGAGGAATGACAAAGGAGCCAGCTTGCATTGTGCGTGAGGAGCTGAGGCAACCTCCGAAAGGGTCATGGTCGATATTGTCGAACATATCTGCCAATGTTTTCCAATGTACTGATTCTGCGACTTTAGCGAGTTCATCCTGGTCTTGGTACTTCTTTGCGGAGGACAGGCTTGCAAAACGGACGCCTTGTTTCGTGATTAAAATGTCACCCCTCGCGAACATTAATAGAACGCCATGTCGCTGGATGTCTGCAACTGCCTCAAAGACAGCAGAGCGATCAGCGAGTGTGATCCCTCCTGCAACAAATGAATATTTGATAACCCACGGCACGAGGGTACGCACGTCCGATGTAGGCCTCCATCATAAGGCCAATGATTGCTCCATTCTTGGACACGTGGGCCAAAAGTTCAAAGCAATAATGACCGAGACCAAGAGATTGCATGAGCTTTTGCCCACGACTTTCGCATGTTATGTATGTACCCCATACGTCCTCCCAACCAATGTAAAGGTCGACCTCCTGCTCTGTGCATCATTATCAGGGAACGCGCTCTACTCACGGACTACGCACTTACCTTTATAGATGCCTTCCCAGTACAGGCCGTCCACAAGTCGCGTGACCTAGGCAAGAGGAGCACATCTTCAGTGACTTGCATAGGGGAATATAAACTGCAGAAACTACCTCAATGTCATCCAGATCCACCACCTGAGGTGAGCATTTTTGATAAGTGGCAATCGGTGAATTGCGTGGGCACTTGCCTTGGTCCATATTGGACAGTTGTGCACAGACCGTTTCTTCGTGTACACCAACCGATACGTATCGTCCTTCTGGCGGATCAGATGCGCCCAATTGTTCTCGCTGTCAAAGACAATTGTGTCAAGCATTGTTTGGATGACTTCTTTAAGATAATTGTATGCTCTATATTCCTCTATGTAGTAACTGAAAGGCATCGTATAGTCATACGTGATGCCTGGACGGCAGTATGGTTCAGCCTGAATGACGATGAAGTTTCCGTCCTAGCGATGTGTTAGAATAATCATAAACAGGACCACAAGTCGTATGGATTACCCTCCATAGCATGTACAATCTGCCCTTCTCTATGTTATTCTGTCCAGCAACATAGAGAGTCAGGTTTCTGATATCCATCTTGCGCCTCAGATGCGCAAGATTCAAGTTTGCCTGTTAGAAAAGGTGTATCAGTGAGTCTGAGCGACTAGAAGGTAAGGGACCCACAGGCGCAAATTCCGACATGATAGTATGAGTTAGCGGGTGCTGGAGAACGCGTGTTGGGTGCTGTGGATCATCGATGGCTCTAGAAATCTGAATACTTGACTTGCCACAATTGGACTTCACGTGGTTTTTATCTCTATATAGTTACGCTATTCGGGACAATTGTGCCACCCCGAAAAAGGACATGCGAACCAGCTCGATGATCTCAACAGAACTTGTCACTGTGCAGATCAGCGGTGACTACTTGACTCGGTGTGCTCGAGTACCCGGGTGCCAGTAGTAAAATATCGCTATGGATAATGGCTCAACCATAATCCAGGACTCTCGAGAGTGGGCGCACACGGGCTCACAGCGAAGGTGTGAGGGCGATCCAGTGCGCATCCTCGACGGCTTCAGATGCTGCTGGTACTAGTATCAACGCCACAAGTCCGCGGTATCGAGCACACATTTATCATCGGATCACCGTGAGTAGTGTTTCATTTTTATATGTTTACGCACACTTGCCAACTGAGCCCGCTCCGATGGTCAACTGGATATGTCCTTTTTGATTGTTTTTCCCCCCCAACTCCTTCGAGGGCCCACGAACTCCTCAGCATTTGCCGCTGGTAGATTCATGGGTGTTTGCGCTGCACGCAGAGAGGCTCAGTATATCTCTCATTTAAATACGAAAAGGTATGTGGCGACGAACTTCATAATTTCGCTGAGGGCTCATAGGACCGACATGTGCGCTCAGTTACCCTCTTTCTGTAATGCACACCAAGTGAAGTTCTTGTATCTATCTCTGTGTGACAGGGGGAAAGCTGGATTTCCATGCCCCTCACCCCTGGTAACAAGTGCTCCCGTCCGGTCAGACCTGCCCTGCCCGAACTGTCTCCGGAGATAAAGTAGGTCGTTCAAGCCATAACTCCTTTGGCACGTTATCTTATCCCAACTGTCAGGCAAGAGAACCACTCGATCCGCTAGTCGCGCACTCGTCCCATTTTGGGCACGCCCCTCCACGCAGTCAGCGGCCTATGTGGCGTACCCGATACGCGTTCCGCTACGTTGCCTCTGTCCTATCCTTTATTCCTTCCTTCTATATTCATATCTATTGTGTAAATTGCTCTTTCCCCCGGTACTCACCATCATGCAGCTCTCCGAAGCACATTCCACCCCCAGATCTTGTCGCCCCCGCCTCGTACGTTATCACGGTGTATTGAGTGGTTGTTCTATTGCTAACATGCCCCGTTAGATACCTGGAAAGTACACCCCCGTACCCCACACGCGTAATCCTAATCTGCAATATGTCAATCACACTGTCCACGCGCAACCGTAATGTATGTTATCCCCGTATACTTTCCCCCTTCCCCCTAATCGGCCCTGTATCATCGGACTCGCCTCTTGTTCTAGTTGCGCATACTCTCCCACCAACCCACATAATTATTTATCACCTATACACACTCTATCCTGCCTCAACCAGTGTTCGCTTTCTGTAGCAATAGCATCATTTCCTAGCGTTACCCCTAACCTACCCACCCCTCATTAATATCATTAGTAAACCTCGTACGATATATATGCTTCTTTCATTACGGATCCGGTTGCAATCTGGCCTGGCAGCTGAGTTCTGAAAGCACGTTTCGACACAGGATGCAAACTGGATATCTCCTGTGTCTCGAACCGCTGGCACCGATGTCCCCTATCGTTTTCGTGCCCATTGCAGTCGTATCGTTCGAACGTTCAAATCAAGTTTAGAAACAGGCCGCTTGACCTGTGCTATTACACCGCCGTAGTCGATGCACCGATCGGTCACCAGCGTGCATAACACTACAAAAGTACAACTGGATAGCGAGTTCGTTCCATAGGTCTATAAATTCGGTCGCGTTCAAGTTGTCGCGTCCCAGAATTCTAATTCGCAACTCTTTCACCTCCTCCTCCTCATCACAAAGCATCCCTCGTACCCTGAAACGTAACTGGGGCTGAGCGTGTCTCGCCATCGACCCGAGATATGGCCATTGACGTTGCCAACCAGATATCCCCGGTACAGCCACCTTCCTCGATCACCATCGACCTGTTTGGTGGGCGATGATCAACGATGGAATCAATAGACTACTCAAAAATACGTGCGTATTCCTTGGTGAAAGTGATAAAACCATCCCATGGACGTACCCGACCGTAGAGGCTGAACTGGCCCCAAGCGGAGTGCCCCTTGTTTCGGATCAGAAAATTACAATCGGAAGAACGTGACAAAGTACCTCTCCAAGAACGATGATATCAATGACCTGACGATCGTGTGATACGGCATGAGACGGCCGCCAATAGTGAAGGATGTCTCCTCTGCCAGGTTCATGGACCTCGGCCGAATCTGAGAGTTCTGTCATTCGAGTTCCCGAAGGAAAGTACGCCTTCAAAGGATCGCCCAATTCCAGAGGCTGGGTCTTCTTTCCTGTCAGATCTTGAAGTTCAATTAGATGGTATTCGCGTAACTTCCATGTCTGGCGATGTTGTGCAACCAAACTATCGCAAAGTACCGCGGGAGCACCTCCAGAGAGCAGAGATGAGTATGCGGCAAATTCCGTGTACTGAAAGGGAATTGAGATAAATTGATCAAGGAAAGCCATCGTACTAACAGTGAACAAGCCTTCCCAAACTCCTTCGATCGAGCCTGGGGTATACGCTCCCGAGAACGTTCTACAATAATTCGCCCGACCGAGATTGATGCACCGCTGCCAATCTGAATCCCATTCCTCGCTTGACCTAGTACTTAACGGAAGACTAGCAGGAGTTCGGGGCAAATGGCTCGCTGCAGAGCTTGTCCCGCTTTTTGGAACCAAGATGCGCATCGCGAGAGTGATAAAGGAAAGGATTGCGGGTGCGGCAAGAGATGGCGGTTTCAGACGATATGTCTGTGAAAAATGGGTGACAGGAGTCAGCGACGTGACCCCTGTTGATTCCGGAACAAATTCTGCCCATGATGGTTGGCATATCGGATACTTGGAGGGGAGCGTATTAGTAGACAGATAAGCATGCAAGAGGGCCTGAGACACTGACTCGATTAGCAGCTAAAGCAGTAAGTTTTAGGACAGTGGTCATGTCACGGTATTTGGTCAGGCTTTGTTGAAGGAAATCTATGGAGGGTCACTGCGTGAAGCTAATGACAATGCTAAAAAGACGCACCAAGCCGTAACATAAACCAAAAAAGCCACATGGCTATCGAGTTCTTGTCGTCTTCAGGAGGCCAGGTATCTCGAAGGATCATGTGGGTTGCTGAGGATGCGCCTTTATCATCAAACCAATACTCCATCAGCCAAGAATCCATGTGAGCATAGTCCCTGAGCTGCTGCTCGTTTTTTCCATCATTCTCGAGCATCATCAGATAAGCTAACCACAGCAGATCGATCGGAGCTGGCGACAATTGAGTGGACCCTGCGGGCGGTACTCGAGAGCCTGAGCGGGTTTTTATTGGTTTCAGATATGTCCACCTCTTCCGCAACTCGTTGGCCAGCACCCGAGGTGTGTTGACGTGCGGACCTAGTCGACGAATGGCCGCCCGCGTGTCAAACTTATATTCGAAAACGCGAGCGTAGAGGTATGGGTTTGCCTCGAAGGACAAACATTGGTAGATGCTCCGACATGTCCTGAGTAACGGAAGCAAGTCGGAAGGGGGTCCAAGAAGACTATGAGTTGCTGTGAAGAAAGCTATGTGTTCTAGTACTTCTTGTGGAACAAGTCGTAACGAGGTGAACGAAGACATCTTGATGGGTGATCGTGAGCAAGTGCTCGCTGCCGAAGTCTGAAGCTTTGCAGCTTGGTAGCCGGTTAGATTACCGAATTCCGATAGGAGCTAATGACACTCGAGACAGCGAGAAGGGCATGATTTCATTAAGAATTCAATACGATACATCCGTATCCTAGCACATTAACTGAGGCGGTGGTGATTTTGAGTATTGCAAGTCCGGTGCATGTTCTGCGTGTGGTCTGAGGACAGCCTCTATGATGATGCTACCTCTTTACACAAGGTGAAGATCGATTCCCATTCCGCCGGTTGTTCACCGCTTGAAACGTGTCTCCACCTTCCAACAAAATTGCGTGAGGATATGACTAGGAGTAGCGTTAGCTCGCTGCTTCCGCGGTTGCACGCCTGACTGTACTTACTGTAACCTCGAAATAATGCACGGCCAAGCTCAACCCTCTCGGAGTCGAGCTGTGCAGGTTGATGAGACAGAGAAGGCTTTTCACCGATAGGTTTACATACCGGTTCACGAAGGAGAACAACTAGTCCATCTGAAGGCCGTATCCTTCCTATGTATTTGTAACCACCCCAGGCTGCGGCGTACGGTTCCTCTGTCTGTTAATTAATGATGATGAGAGGGACCGATAACACCAATAAAGAAAACATCCACCCACTACGCCACTGATGATTACATCAAACGCGCCAATACTTGATGCGTCATTTGTGTTGCCAAAGTCTCGGAAATGATGGTTAGACCGTGGCGGTGTGTAGTACGCTTTGAAAGAGGCATTTTTCCCGATGAACTCAATACCTGACTATTTGAGGTGTTAGATCTACCTGCAAACGGGGGCTGACGTCCTACCTCGCTTTCGTGCCAGTGGCACCCTATAGGCAAAAATCCGTTGAAAAAGGAATTTTCTTCGTCATTGTCAGGCAGAGGAAGCGAAGGAGAGTAACAGTATAGTTCGCGGAATTGGACATAGAGAGGGAACCGGCCAAACGTTGGGAATGGTGATGGCGCCTCTTGAGAGGACAGCATTGATCGGTAAACTTCCTGGCAAGGTGCCTAGATATGATGAGATAAGATGCCAACGGTTGATATGGTCCACTCACTATGAAAGAACCCTGCCAGCGTCCTGATATGGTGCCAGGGATATAATATCCAGGAAGCGAGGATAGTGACCCACAATGGGATCCGAACAACGAACGATGCCGATCAGGATCATGCCTGCGACTTTTAAGAAGTGCATCCAATCGATCACCGTAGATTGCGCAGGCCAATCGGGTCGTACAGTGAGCATTGAAGTGCTCGATGTCCTCCTTCGTGGGTCCCCACAGAATACCCATGGCGATGGCATCTTGACGATTCGCAGGAAGTTCCGGCGGGATTTTGAGAGCAAGTTTTTCTAGCCGTACAAAGTAGTTTAAGATAGCAAACGGGGCGACAGGGGGGAGATGCAAGGTCGTCGGCTCCCCGAAATATTGCAGTACAACCTTGGATGGTCGATCAGTAGGATAGATGCCGTGCCTCAAAACAGTTGCCTTTGGTGCGTTTTCGGGAGGTAAAAACAAATTTTCAGGGTGAGTAAAGCACGGGTACTTGATGGGCCACATGAGTGTCTCGTACATCTATATAGAAGGGTACGTACACGAAACCCTGCAAAGGCGAATGGCAAAAGGAGATCCATATTCTTCCTTCGGAATTCTTCAGTCTCCGGATTAAGGCGGTCTGCGCACGACGGGCTGAGAAATAGCTCTTGTGGTAAACTTAGATTTGCAGCACTTACCTGATGAACGCATGAGCCAGAACAACGCGATAGCCAGCGTATTGAGTTCGTTTTCCAGGGGCCATCCGTGATTGCCGACAGCACCTTCAAGCAAACGTTCCCTCATGAACATTTGCAGGAATGTGGGTAGGTCTGCCCAAAGTATTTGCTCCCAATTACGCCCGTCGTCCTCGAGAAGCATGACGTAGATGGTCGCGAATGCCTCAACGAGGTCAGGATGCCAAAGATCCCTTCTCTGAACGATTTGTAGGGCTGCATAACGCCTTCTGACCTCTTGCCCCATATTCTGGAGAGTGAGTCTTTCTTGCGACAGATGACGGCGAGGCGAGGCTATGTCAAATTTATCCAGAAACAACATTAAGTAGAGGTGGGGATTGGTCTCAGAGGACAGCGCTTCATGCGACATTCGACAAGTGAGGAGGAGAGAACGAAGTACGGCGGGTGGTCCACGAGGGGCGTCACGGATGGTAGAAAGCAAAATCTCTTCAAGCAACTCGGGAGGAGTAGTGATGAAAGAGGCGGGCATGCTCAGGTGAAGAGCACAAGTGCAGAAACGATCATAATATGTACAG
The DNA here is from genome assembly GCA_000827395.1 of Paxillus rubicundulus Ve08.2h10. Taxonomy (NCBI): domain Eukaryota; kingdom Fungi; phylum Basidiomycota; class Agaricomycetes; order Boletales; family Paxillaceae; genus Paxillus; species Paxillus rubicundulus. The sequence continues at coordinate 30,070 of KN824892.1, read as the reverse complement.
ATTCATGACGAGCGGCGTCTTGGAGTAGTGCCTGGAAGGGATAGATCGTCACGGCATGGAGAACTTCCCACGAATGTAAGCGTACGCGGTACATATTCCTCAGAGTTAAACCCCGCTGATAGACAGCTTATGCCATCGGACACTGCGAGTGTCGGGAAGACGGAGTAAATGAGTCGATTGTCAGGAAATATTTTTGGGCTGGGTGCTGATCTTCTAACACGCACCGGTTAAATCCGAGTGATGGAGACATAAACAATTGCGCCGCACGCTTGTAGCTTGCGGAAGATACCGAGAACTGGAGTCACGTCCATCGTTCTATGGCGCACAAATCTCAGATTCGATGGCAGCCCAAAACATTCGCAAATCGCTCGAGCCCCTTGACGCGTAAGCATTGAGAAATTACCAAACGTATGTAGGTCGAAACCCACTAATAGTCTAGCACACCGACAGGCCCGAGGCGCAGGTTATCCGATCACCTTTGAGCGGACAAGACGCGTTGACGCGCCATCCTTGTGGCAAGTCTGGGGTTAAAAGCTGCACCTTTCCAATAGACGGTGACAGATCCAAAGGCACCGGGTCGCTAGTTGTGTCGATGAACAGAATGGCTGAGTTTCTGCTGAGTTACATCGCTTTGGATCAGGCCCCACTTTGAACAGCCAAAATATTTCGGACTTGTAAACACCTTGAGCTTCGGAAATAGTCATAAGATTAGCTCACTCAGGGAAGTGAGCAAGATACAATACCTGTTCGAACTTCGCACTATCCACGCAGACTGCAGAATGGATGCAGAATTGAAGAATGTCGTGAACAAAGACATACCAGTACGTTTCCGAATCTCAGCAAGCGGAGGGTCACCATTGTATCGTAACCCTACACCCGTCGCCGAGATTACAGTTGGGCTGACCTGTCAATATTTTTTTGGCTAGGCGCAATCCAGTTCCGCATAAGTGCCCGAATCGTTTCGGAGGTGACAGCGGGTGCTGCTCTTTTGGTCGTGTGGTTAGAAGCCAGATCTGAGGCGTTCAAGTAACCCCACAACGAACACATTACTTTAATATACACAAGTTACCGTTTTAACTACGTAAGTCGTGTCGCTATAATAATTATTTACCACTTGATCAGCGCTCGGCCTATCATCGTGGTGCAACTTGGATCGTCGTTTCTCGTTGTCTGTGCTCCGTAAAGAGGTAAAACGCTCTGAGCAAGCTCGGCTGGGCTTCCATTGCAACTGGCCCTACGTCCAGATCTTCTCGAGTCGTCTTCAATGTGGCGTTGAACTTTATAACATCAATCTCCGGGGTTCTTGTACCAGAAGTGCCCAATCCGCGACTTGACTGCTTCATCTTCCATATCGTGGCGGTTTACATACGTCCGCTCGGTTCAGCAGGATTCGGGAAGCTAGAGAATCAAACCTCATATGTCGAAGTCGTCACCCATATTATATAACACTTCCCTCACCAGTAGAGGACACAGGAGAGGGAGGGGGCGATCATAGCTTTAACACCGCTTCCCGATTCTGATAGGCACTCGGTCAATCACGACTACGGTGCCAGCGCTCGTGTCCCATGTTCGCTCACAGGCAAGTGGCGCCGATAACAGCTCTGCATCGTCCAAAGGACTGCAAAAGCCGGGTGGGGGGTCAAAGAATTTTTTGTTTTTTTTTTTTGTTTTTTTTTTGAAAAAGATGAAACATTTATTGGATGCCCAGTATCGAATTCTACTGGTGGCTTACCTCGTTACGTTCTGTCGTGACACAATCAAGATGGTTGACACAAAGGCGTGGGACCGTGACAAAATTGCCAGCTGCGGCGATGGTGGATGCATTTGCTGATCGTGAGGACACGGATTAAAAACAAAGCCCTAGCGCTGCGGACTGTATGGATACCGTGAGCCTGTGGTCAATTTCCGTTGAATGAAACCGGCATGACGCTACATACATACCAAAAAAAACGTCGCAACGAACGTCATCTCATGTCACTGCAAATTATGAAAGACGAACCCCGTGATTGTCTCCGGCTGACGCAAATTTGAAAATGCTGCAAACTTTGCACTCATCCTTGGTAAGTTACTGAGGATACCAAGCCTTCCGGGGCGCGAAGTGAAACACATGAATAGACAAAACCGTGGTCGCTTAGAAGGACTCATCGGGGCAAGCGAACAGACGGGGACGGAAATTTGACTTTGCATTACGCGATGCGCCTGCCATGGCCGGCGGGTACTAGTGGGTCCTTGTGGACCCGAAGTCGCACATATGAGGGCAAACGAATGATATCAAACGGCTCCACGGCGTGTCTCCAAAACGAAGTGCGCCAACCTCACTGCGTGATTCGTAGATTGGTGCATATCCCGTCTCCGACATCGCCCACACTTGTCATAGACTGTGAGTAGAGAATCTGACGTCAAGTATACGTACAGGGACATACCGATCATGATACCGTCTGAGCTAATCGTTAACGACACTCACATCGTCTTTTGCGGTGGGACCCTTTAGCGGCAAATGAACCCCGAAGGTTGGGAGATTTTTTTTGCGGGAGACGAGTTTGTCCACACGGGTTCCGAGCATGTCACCGTTGGTCAGAGCGGTGCTTCTGAGCCTCTGCTTATAGATCCGCAACCCTGCGGAGATGACGGTCAAGGTGTGAATGTAGTTCAAACAAACGTAGGGAACATGTCACGGAAGGCACTTTGTCTACACGCCGTGAAACTGACAGAGCGTACGACAACAGTCAGAGGGCGCGGTTAACACAAGGCACAAAAGTGATGAGAAGAATTGTACACACCTCTGGAGACTTCTAGTACAATGAGGGTCGTGCTAGTAAGGTGATCAGATAAGGTAACGGTAAAGCATCGAGACGAGCAACCTACTGCGTACAGCGTCGAGAGAAGGGTTTGCATTGACACCTTCATTTCAGCGAGCACTGTCGGGTGAAAGAACTGCATTTTTGAACTTGGATGCATGCCACGTCAGTGAGATGTCAATGGTTGGCCAAACTGCTTCCAGAGCCTCAGTGTAATGGACTTTATGCCAGAAATTGGAGTAACTCACTTGGCTATAAGGTAGCTAGTTTTGTTGCATGCTAGAATCAAAGTAGAGTCAGAGCAGTGACATACGGTGGACGCGGCGTCCACCGGTTAGCGACGAGAGGCCTACCCTAAAGAGGCAATCTTCAAAAAAACATGCATCGATTTCTTTTCCTTGACCTCTCCCAGTATCACAATTGTCGCAGTCTCTTTCATACTTCAATATGTCCATCAACCCTGACGCCCTCGAGAAACATCTTACGACAAGGTCTTATGTCGAAGGGTGAGTTCAAAAGGCCCCAATAATTTCGTTCTCTCCTACCGATCAAACTTGATGAATACAATGCTATGGTCCGTGTTTCCAAGAAGCGACTAGACACCGCTGTACCAGCATGCCGACAACCTTTTGCCTAGCTATCTGACCTTTGATTATTCATATCTTTCTATGAGTCGCACGCTGACCGCGTTTCTATCTCTCCACCTCAGATACACGCCCTCCCAGGCCGATGTGCACGTCTACAAGTTGACCACAGCCCCTACACCTTCCACCTACCCTCATACAGCGAGGTGGTACTCCCACATCACGTCTTACTGCGCGGAGTTCGATACCCTGCCTGGCACCAGCACTGCTGGTCAGGCTTTTGTCCAGGCTGCTGCTGCTTCTGGCACAAGCCCAGCATCTGCTGCTGAAGCCGAAGAGGAAGAGGAAATTGACCTCTTCGGTGAGGATGACGAGGTTGACGCAGAAGCTGAGAGGATCAAGGCTGAACGTGTTGCTGCATACAACGTAAAAAAAGCTGGCAAGCCAAAAGCAGCCGCCAAGGTTGGTGACAAGATCACGATCGTTCCATTCTAATCATTGTTGTTCAATTACCATCAGTCTGTCGTCACTTTGGAGGTTAAACCTTGGGACGATGAAACAGATATGCAAGCCCTGGAGGAGTCCGTTCGATCAATCGAAATGGAAGGCCTCGTATGGGGAGCTAGCAAGCTTGTCGCTATTGGCTATGGAATCAAGAAATTGCAAATTACCCTCGTCGTTGGTTCGTAAACGTTTCCTTTTCGTTCGGACATGACACTGATGGGATGTCTCCACCCCCTTTGTTGTCAGAGGATGAGCTTGTATCTTTAGATGACCTACAGGAGAAGCTCGTGGAGTTCGAGGACTATATCCAGAGTTCTGATATCGCTGCTATGCAGAGTACGTCGGGAAATCTTCGGCCCTTGTCGTCTGTCCGCTCACATATATTTCAGAGCTGTAGTTTCGTTGCTGATGAGGCATTCTGGGGGAAGGTTGTACGTCCAATAGATAAAGTGAAGCATCTGTCAATGTACACTGGTTATGAGGAGCGAATGTAATTGGCTGACTATTCTTACGAGGTTGGTTCCTGTGAGCGCGCAATAATACATGCTGTGTTGCTTGATCGGCCTCAGGCTCAGGCTTGGTAGGTGCGCCCACCAAAGGCACTTTAAAATATCCGGAGCTGACGAACCAAGATGATACCCACCAGAACATAGCATACCACCTCCTACCTCGTGGAGGGTGACAAATTAATGCGACCACAAAAGCTGAGCCCATGAGACGCTCCCGCTTACAATTGGGTGTCACCCATGGAAGCAATCATCATGAAGTTGCCTCGTGTTGCTCCCAAGTTGATGCTGTGTAAGGTGACCTTTGCAAATACCGACGAAGGCGACATGCCTCGCGAATAGCGGGTAATCATGTGTTGACCTACAAAACGTCAAACCGGGTCAGTGGGACAAGGTTAACTCTCGACGAACGGGGAATCCAGTGCAATATTCTGAAAATGGGTCTCATTTCGGTTCGTTCCCATCTGCGTCCAAGGGGTTGCGATTTCGGTAGGTCCCTTGGCTTAGGCATACACGAACCTTCACACAGCTCAGTTGAGACGGCGCAGGGCAACCGTAACACGTATCTTGAAATCACTCCGTACCAGCGCTAACGTGAACAACGGATTCATCTCCGCATTTTTTGGGAGCCGACAACTGCGTCTGCACATGATCAAGTCGTGTACGGAACTTTCCTGCCAGTCATTCCATTGGAAACCTTGGTCTAGCCCTTGCAACAAGAGGCATCGGTCAGGGTTCGCGGATCAAAAGTGCAACGTTAAGGAGTCGTCACAGGCATTCTTGGTGGCGTTATGGGGGGCTATGATGCGTATGGGATGGCAAGAACTTGCGGGTGAGCCTCAGATGTTTCGTCAATCCTCTCATCCTCTCTCACACGCACGCAGTTTGGAAAGAACACACAGGATCTGCGAGAGATCAGATCCCGTCATGGCCGCTTCTCTTGTGAGCTGTAGTAACCATCTGGTAAGTTTCAAGCGGGCTATGCGACCTTCCGATGCGCAGGGCAGCGAAGGTGGCTAAATGAAATCACAATCAGGTACGCAGGAGAACATAAAGCATGCACTGAATACAAGATCTGATCTCAGGTGTGTTCGTTTTGCATACTATAGCGCGATTGTTGAGCCTATGATCTTCCCGACAGGAAAGGATACCCCAAGCAACGCGCGGTGATCTAGTCACGCCACGGATGACACTCCGCCACTCAGCCATCCCAGAAGTATTTAAGGGCACACGGTCGAAAGTACTCCTCATACTACCATGCCTTCACATCTGGAAGACATTCCTCTCGATGTGCTCACCCAAGTCGCTTTTTTCACTATCGACTCCTCACCCACCTCGGCCCTCGGTGCACTCCTTCAGCTCATGCTGTGCTGTCGCAACCTTCATCGTCATCTTTCCATCGACGCATGTCCCCAGCTCTACGCCCGTATCTTTCGGGCAAAGTTTGACCTTGTAGGCTATTGTCGCAGGGAAAGAGAACCGAGGACAACGTCATGCTTAGCTTCGGAACTCCGAGTACGGCAACGAGTGCTGCGCCGAATCCGCCTTGGCGAAGTCGTCGCCCATTGCCTCCTAGACGACTTGTGGGTGGTGTACCTGATGCTCCTCGAGAGTGACGGGCTCAATGAACTCCACCTCCATGCCGTGGGAGTCGGCAATTGGGTGTTGAGCGTCCTCCGGGAGCTTCATACGCGGGCAAGCAACGAAATCGGGGAACACGCGATCTCTTTGGCTGTCTCAGTGGCGTCCTTGGTATTGTCACACAGTAATTCACATTCAGATTTGGCTTCATGAACCTCGCTTCTGACCCTGAATCAGTTCAGATATCCTCTTTGCCCATGAACGACCGTAATCAGGTTCTAAATTTACTTCGTCCTTTCACAACATCAGTACCAAAGGTGAGCATATGACTGGGAACTCCAGCGTCGAACCTTACACTAACGATAACACAGTACCTTTCGGCGAACGTAAACGTCGTGGATGAACTCGGAATCTTATCAACCAGCGGATCGCGTAACCGAGCGCCAGGTCGGCTTACCGTTCCAAGCAAAGATAGTCGCGAAGTGGACAAGTATCCGACAAAGGCGAACTACCTCAGCAGATTCACCATACCTTTCCCAAACCTCCTATCGAGCGCCGTCTTCTTAACTTTCGCGTTTAAAGAAGTAACTCCCCTGCAGATTCCTCCACATCTTCCACCGACGAGAGCTGTCGCGATTGCGACAGAGCGCCATGGACCAACTATGGCAGACTTCGTTGCGATCACAAGAAGAAGGACCCCGCTTGTGGCAGATTCATTCCTTCAGTATCAGTCTCGTGAATCAGACCCAGATCTCGCGAAAGAACAGCGACGGCCATCAAGAAGTGTTATCCATGATGAGGACTTCTATCGCACAGCCCGTCGTTTACATGCACCCACGGAGACTTGGGAACTTCAAGCATATATTCCCGGGCTGCTGACGGGTGTTTGGGAAGGAAGTTACATGGTTCGCAAGTTTCTAGGATTGGAATAACATGCATATGGTTAAAGACTTGAACAGGTTGCGCCTTCAACCTCGTGTCCTCCTATCGGCTGTCCTGGCCTTGACGTCAGCCAGGATTTCCTGTGCCGGCAACCCATTCAATTTCGGCTGGAAGAATATCTCTCGTTTACCCCGTGGCTTCCTTTGCCCGTCGAAACCCAAGATAATTTCGATGGCCACGTACTTCGGAATCTCTGCGCCAATGAGGAGGAATCAACAGTGGGTACCACTCTCTTCTCATGGGTACCATTGTCACGATATCGACCCTTCAGAGTATCATTCAATTTTCTGATGGCAATCCTGCGAGAAATTACCCTTATGAGCCGTTCCGACTTAACGGCGCGTCCGAGAGCGGCAGAGATCCCCAGCATGCTCTGGATGTCGTAATTACTGGCGAGGTGAGCTCCTATCTCGTGTTGATGAGACATCAGACGCTCACTCCTGGAAGACCCCTCGTCGATTTGAGGCTGCCTGGGGCGCGTACAGCTTCATCGGACGAATTAGATTGTCTGACGGTTTAATCAGTTTGACGAGAAAGCCGGTACGGTCTATTTTCCCCAGGATGGGCAGTCTCGCTGATCGTCCTAAATAGAAAAACGCTGGGGATGATGGCTGTGGGACGTGGGTTTTCGAAGGATACCTGCACAGTCGACGTACATTCGTTGGGAAATGGGGTACTCTCAGTGCTCTTGGTCAAGAGGGTATCGGAGGTATCTTCAGTGTTTCGAAAACTGCAGACTAGGATCGTCGCTGTCAATTAACAGTTAATGGACCGTTGATATCACTAAATCATCCCTTGTATCTGCTTTGTATCATCACCATCAGAATGTTAACCTTGAATTACGGAGGCCTTGTCCCGCAGATCAAGAGCCAGGCATGCATGAGGCACGCTAGTGCCTAGTGAGCTGACTCGAAGGGTCGACCCAAAACTCACTGACACGACCGCATCCTGCCAGCGAGTTAACCTTGTTGTATCAGATTATAATCTCATTCATATCCTATCTATGCTGCCATGATACATCATTACGGAATATAACCAAATTCGTTCTCAAAACTACGTTGACAGCCGGTATCAAAGATATATATATATTATGCCAAGTGTGTGATGACACTGGTAGAAAAACCCCTTTGGACTCGCGCGTGGAAGCAGTCCAAATGAAGTGCACGTTGGGCGGCTGCGGAGTGAGAGCGAGACGACCAGGAATGCTACAAAGGGAGACTGCATCCAGACCAGTATCATTGCTTGAGCCTTGGACCGGGGCCAACCAGACTTGGGCTCGCCAAGGAGAACGGCGACATGAGTAGGGCACTGGCGAGAGGACAGGCACACCAGCCAAGGTCCACCACCGCAGTTCTTGCCACATGCGTGCTGTTGGGGAACGACCCTGGCAGGCTGCGATCTCAATTGACAGCCTCAGATGCGGAAATCTTGTGGTTCCTTGGCACGAACTGGAAGTATGGGCGTCTCGAGTCTGGAAAACTGGCAGTTGACGCTCAGTTTCACAGACCCAGAATACCCGGATATACCAGTGATTTACAACTGGCACAGGCGATCTACTCGAAGGCGAACTTAACCTGTTCTTGTTCCCACAACGATGTAGAGGTGAGCCAGTACAGCACCGGTCTGCTGTGACCATTCAAACACAATCCTGAGAGTTAAACCTGGACCATTGAATTGGGCATCACCCCTGATGGAATCGAAACCACAGTATCCACAGACTGCTATTGAAACGGCTTCCGGTGTGGGAGTTTGCAATCGCGATTCTAGAGAAATTGTAGTCCCTCCAAATTCAGACTAACAGAGAGGAAAATGACTCGGCCGCCATGAACTTAAAAGTGAAGGTAAGACCCTGTTACTCCATGATAGGCGTGGGTTTGATATTGATGTAATGTGGGGGGGGATCGAGCCCTCCTGCACCTCAGCAGCTACAGATGTTACAGGGAAACGATTTTTCGCAGGAGGGAACGTAAAGCTCGCCGGAACGGACTACCGAGCGCATGCGTGTCGTGTATTCACAGGCAGCGGAAGATGTCCTCTGGAGCGGCAGCTAGGTGCATGGTGCCCCTTGCAACCATCTTAGATATTACAGTTGAAGTTCTTGGATCGCGGCAATTGTGACTTGTAAATTGCTCCGCAAGGGTGTCGTGGGATAGGGTTCCGGGAACGATCAGTTCACAAAATTCCCATCTGTGATACGGTAGGTACGGAGATGAGCAACGAGGACAGACGACAGGAGAGTTCGAACGTTCATTCCCGTTTCCTCTTCAAGGAAACGGGAGCATGTCGTGCAACACTAAACAAGATCTAAACCTCGCAAACCTTTGTCCGAACGAGATTACCCGAAGGATCGTGGTTCTTGAAGCTGTGCGAAGAGAACGGAATTCGAATGAAGTGGGGTGATCAGGACATAAATCATCGCTTCCGCATGAGGTACATGACGCACCCACGGAAAAAACATTGGAACACATCACCAACTCCTATTCGCACAATGGCATTATCGGATGCGACGGTGGCGCAAACCACGCCTTATTCTTGATGCTATAATATTCGTCCCAGTAGATAGGTCCACCGCGTGATTACTTGTTGAGCCGAGACCAACCCCGAACCTGTCGACCCTCGAGGTAATGTGAGAAAAAGGATAAGCCATCTTGCGCAATACATTGATCAGTAGCCAACATCGAGAGGAACATGAGCACCAGCCTGCGGCGATAGTAAGGATCCTCGATGGGCGAGATACCAAGGATCATGACCAATTTTACCACATGTGTAGTGCGGAAATTGGCACCTTTGTAAGCGTTTCAGAGGCAGGGATTCCAGGGCTTTGCGGTAGAACCACGGACTGGAAAGCATTGATGTTCATTTTGAAGCCACGGGGGGACTTAGCCTCGCACTATGGCACCGTACTAGGAACTTCTGGGGAGTATATTCCGTCGTCCCTGCTCCATCGAAATGGGAGGGGTTCATGCAGGGCTGTGAAGGGACGGTGTGATAGGCGTTTTCTGCACCTTCCACAGGCTCCTGGTTGGTGAGCGTCTCATGCGACTGATAGATATGGTGGCCTGGAAGGAGGCACGGCGTTCCTACCGGAGATAGCTGTGAAATGGTTCTTGGACGGATGGCAAAGGGACCGATCAGGGAGTCATGGGAATCGTAGGAAGGCAGGTTGAGACCAAAGCGGAGTGCTGTCTGTTTGGCAGAAACTCGTGTGACTGGTAGGCTCAAGAAGGAGTGGAGGTGATTCGCTGCTAGAAGAGCGAAACGGCAGTCTGTTATGAACAACGCCATTAGCCGGGCGATAATCAATCCGCAGGTGACGCTGGAGCCTCGCCCCCGTAGACACCCTGAGAGGACTGGGAGTATTTGTCATGAGGCGAACCGTCCACCCTACCTCGTGAACCAGGTGGTCGTCGGCCACAAACGAGTTTTGTGTGGCGTTATTTGCAGGTGCTGATTCCCACACAATGCACAAGTCGTTGCCTTGAACTTCAGCTTCATCACCATCGTCGTCGTCGACAGTAAAGAACACGTCCATTCCTTAGCGCACAATAATGGCGATCCGGTCTTTCGTCGTCTTGTCTGTACTTATCTCTGCCGTACTGGCGCAGTCTTCGGTATGGTCTGAGTCGCCATGGTCCGCTAAGACATCACTGATCATCGCTCGTTCCTTCACCAGTCGAATCCTCTCATTCCATCTGGAATCAGCAGCAGCTGCACCGACTATCTCACAACCTTAAACAATGACGCAGCTTTTTCCTCCTGCACGTCCCCGTTCACCACCGCTCTTCAGCAGTTTGCGCCAGGCACTAGTGCTAGCAACGTCTCCACAACTGCTATCAACAACGCACTGAACACCCTCTGTTCGAGCAGCGCATTCAGTGCATGTCCCGAAAACATCATTCGTTCTCAGCTCAGCTCATTCTACGCCGCTTGCTCTGTTGAACTGACCTCCGCACCCAACGTGGACGTCAAGAGAACGTACGATGCCCTCTTTGTCCTTTGGCCATTGAAGCAGGCTGTCTGTTCCAAGGATGACAATGCAAAATACTGTGCCGCCGAACTCGGCAGCTCCTCCGGCGCAGCTGGCAATGTCGCTGTTGTTGATCCAGAGCAGTCCCGCAAACAGACGTTGCTCGACAACTATCTCTACTCTGACGCCAACCCTATCAAGACCCCTAGTCGTCGGGATGCTTCCAACACTACTGTTGCACTTATCCCAAACACCACGACATACGAAGATACCAACCTCATCTTCCTTTTCCTCGAGCCTTCCATGGACAACGATTCACTTTGCACTACCTGCACCAGGAACATTATCACTGCATATATCACCTTCGAATCAGATTGCCCATACGCTCCTGGGATGAGCAACAGTCTACTCCTTAGCGGCCAACCCGCCCTTTACGGCAACATTACAAGCAAGTGCGGCGCAAACTTCCTGAGTGGTGCTGTGCAGGCCGCTGGTGGCTTGTCTGATGGCATCCTTAGTGGTGCCGCTCCTCGCTCTATCAGCCAGGACATCTCTGTTGCAGTCAGTGCGATCTTTGGCGCTGCTGCGTTGGCACTTGCTAGCTTCTGAAGTGCCGGGAAGTAACGGGTGACGCGGGATTATGCTTAGTGTTTGGGCTTTCGTCGCTATATAAGCTGGTATTATTTTGCGGTCAGTACTCGATGTCGATGTGATTCTCTGGGCAAGGCTGTTTATTTGTTCATAATACCCATCACGGAATTACCTGGGAGAATTACATTATTCTTTTTTCTTATTCGTGAAGCAGGATGGCAAGACGGGAAAATACGGTTCTTCGTGATGCTCTACGCCATGTTCGTTCGTCAGATTGTGTGCAATATAAACAATCCGTTGTTCATGGGGATAGTACGGAGACGACATTGGGCAACAAGCAGCGGGGATCTCACAAGGCCCCGATTCTGGTAGATGGTCTGGGGACGGGTGTGACTCAGAAGCATCTATTGCACAAATTTACTTGAAGCAGTATGTAAAAAATACGTGGTCGAGAAACCAACTGGGTTTCCCCTCGGAAGACCGTCGCTGTCCATAATTTAATAACAACATGCATCGTACAGTTAACTGCCAGCCTGGTGGTGCCAAGACGGCGCAGGTAAGGATCGAAGGAAGTTTGTATTCTAGGGGAACAAAGTCAACGTGCGTGCTGGGGGATGAATGTCGTTTACCGTAAATAGCTATTACACCTGGAAAACGAGGACAAGCAGGGCCAATTCGACTGCAAACACGACTACTGTCACAGTGAGGATGTCAAATCCCGCAGTGACGAATGGACGCCCGAACTCTCGTGCATGTTCTTGACCCTTCGTTGGGATAGCCTGGTTATAAAGGGTAGACACCTTCTCTGGGTTTTGGTCGGCGAAGTCGTGCTGAGAATGCCGTGCACGTATGTAGCCAAGGCCAATGAGCATTCCAGACAGGACTAGGAAGAGAACACCAACTTATTTCCCCAGCGGGAAAGTAAGAGTGTCGAGATAACGAACCGATGCGTCAGTTGATTTGCAGGGTGAGGGCGGGCAGAGAGTGAGCTCTGCTATAAGATCACAGCTTACTTCTGTAAAATCGGACGTCGAAAAGGCGAAGGACTGTGATTGCATATCCCAGGTTTGCCAGTGCAGTGCGGCGGTAAGCACCGTAGAAGGTTCGCTGCCGTGCACGGAGCTCAGTGAGCTCGATGGTATCTATCGGTAAGAAGGAGTTGGTTCGATGACCTCTATACATCACCTCAGCTAGATTGTTTGCCTCCATAAGTGAGTTCAAGTGCACTAACCTGTATCGATGCATGGTAGTTATGAGACAAGGAGTAGTTTGAGCCAGTTCGCTAGAGTGATTGTGAGAAATAGTCACTGACTGTGCCTAAGTGGTTCGGCTTGGTTCGGACAGATTTTCTTCTACTCTCCGTGTCGCGGTTCCTCCAACCTGAACTATGGTGCTCAGCACGACGGTCTATGCAGGTGGCCGACTGAGTCTGCGGGCTTCTGGCTCCAGGTATGTTGTTTTACACCTTTGGGCGCTTAAGCCCTACATGCTCATTTGCAGTGCAGAATTTTACCATTAGCGTCACATCGCCCTCGGGATTGCTTTTCACTACAGGCAAGTTCTACGTGTCGCAGAATGCAGCAACTAACCGTCAAGTAGCGTTTCCGGCCTTCTGTCGACGGTCTCCCCTCTAGGCAGGGTTTCTCAAATGTGCGGAACTACTGGTGGTCAAAGCCAGCAATTCCAGCCGTAACTGCCATCGAACCCTCGCCCCCAGCGCTGGCACCAGTTGCTGCAATACCTGAAGGACCAGCCGCTTTGGCAAGCCCTCCTTCCGAAACTATAACCCAGATTGTGGCCCCCGCCTTGGACACTATTGCTTCTCCAGATCCTGTCTCCCTGGTACCTCCCATAGATGCGTCAATTACCGTACCAGACCTTTCAGAGGCGGTGGCCAGTGTCATACTACCGCTGCAACACGGAGACTTCGCTACTTTGGGGCTTACAAGCTGGTGGCCGGCGGGGATCATCAGATGGTCTTTCGAGGTGTTGCAGGTGAGCACCGGGATGCCATGGTTCTATACCATCATCGCCGGTACCCTGTTCTGGAGGGCAATTGTTGTACCCAACAACCTTGCAAGCATACGGAGCGCTGCCCGCCTCCGTCCACATGCCGAAGAAATAAAGGTGCTCGATGAGCAGGCAGCAAAGGCTGACCAAAGGGGAAAGATGGAACTCATGTTGAAAAAGCAGCAACTGTACCAGAAGGCGGGCGTGAGCCTGAAAGCGGTTATGATCAACCCTTTCATTCAACTCACTGCGAATCTGGGGTTGTTTTTCGCCGTCAGAAAGATGGTGACTTTGCCTGTCGTACAGTTGACTCAGAGTGGGGTCTGGTTTTTGCCAGATTTGACTGTAGGCGATCCTTACTATATTATGCCTGCGCTTGTGGCCATCCTTGTCAATTTGCAAGTGTCGGTAAGCACACTTCCATAGCTGGGGTTAGGTTATGTCTGACACGGAGCTCATAGGTCATGAAAAAAGACTTGGACCCCACGAAACCTATCATGGCTCATGTCATGAATGTCATGCGGATAGCCTCCTTCGCATCTGTGCCTTGGATGGCCTCGATGCCCTCTGTAAGTGGATCCTTGTTCTCTCGTCAGGAACACAATACTCAATCCTGAAAAGGGATTGTGGCTGAGCGTCGTCACGGGCATGATGGTCTCGACCATCCAGTCGGCCGTGCTCTTAGTGCCAAGCATTCGTCAAGCGCTCTCGATAGCACCTAGGGTTGGGACATCCCCTGTGGTGACGACAAGGGATACGGCGAGAGCAATTTTGGACTGGTATCGAAGTCTTACTCCACAAACAGCACCTAGCCCCGTGGCCAGACAGAGGAAGCCCAACTTGAGGGCAATGACGAAGTCAAGTCCACGTTCTGGCCAGCCGTAGTATTATGACTTGTTGGTAGGGTTTGGGGTAGATCTAGAGTAGCGCACAGACGATTAATGCACTCTCCGCTCAATGTGCGCCAAAACTCTTATTACATAAGCGTGCCAGCACTTGTCAGGGCTCGTACTACGGACACTCGATTCCAGTCCTCATGCATTAGACCTGCCTCAGCGCTCAGACCTTCATCCAAGTTCATTCTTTAGCTATCAATCATCTCCATACATAATTCTCCATGTCGCTCAAACTTGGCTCCATAGCCCTCCAGGCGCCGCCCACAGGTCCATCGGGAGTACCCATCGCGGAAGATGAGGAATATTACTCGTCGTGGTCACTGTTTCTCGTCTGCTTGCTGCTCATTATCTCGCTATGGACTTCGTACTACCTGCAATTAAAGCGCATACGAGCCATTCACGAGACGTTGGTTGCCATCTTTGCGGGAATGTTCGTTGGCTTGGTAGTTCGCCTTGCGCCAGGGACTATGATCAGGGAGATGCTGGTGAGTGAACAGTTGGTCATGCATATCGCCTCTTCTTGTTTCCTTGGAATTGGAGGTACGCACTTCTGATTTTCCGATGGAACAGACGAGAAGTCTCCCTCGCGACCTTTTGAGTTTGACTGGCAGAAACGTTTTGCTTGTAAGTATCATGGAACTTACCGCCTCACCACCAGACCTTCAAACATACGCTCTTCTTTAACCTCCTCCTCCCTCCAATCATTTTGAACTCCGGTTACGAACTCAAACAGGTGAGAGCATACTGTGTTGCTGATATATCGACAAGGCGCCATGAACTTTGCTATCTTTGCAGGAGAACTTCTTCCGCAACTTCGGATCCATCCTCACGTTTGCATTCCTAGGGACGATGATATCTGCTGTAGGAGTTGGGTCCGTGGGATTGTGCATTAGTCTCCCTTTTCGCCCCGCTTATCAGCTCTAGTGCAGAGTCCTCGTCTACATCTATTCGTTTCTGGGGCTGGAGTCTTTAGACGTCACGCTACTGGAATGCCTGATTTTTGGCTCAACCTTATCCGCAACGGACCCCATAACGATCCTGGCGATTTTCCAACAGTACCAAGTTGACCCAAAGCTTTACACGATTATTTTCGGCGAGAGCCTTCTGAATGATGCTGTCAGTATCGTTATGTATGAGTGAGTATCGTCGTTTCTTAGTCTATCCATGCAAGTCTAAAGTCCATCTAGAACACTGAGGCAGTTCCACGGAACGGAGATCTATCTATCTTCAATTTTCCATGGAATTGGCATTTTCCTCTTGTCTTTCAGCGTGTCGATGGCACTGGGTGTCAGCTTTGGTCTTGCGATGTCTCTGGTCCTGAAGCACTCATCCCTCTGCCTCTACCCCTCGATAGAGTCCTGCCTTGTTGCTCTTTGCGCCTATACTTGCTACTTCTTCTCGAATGGTCTCTCAATGTCCGGAATCGTGTCTCTTCTATTCTGCGGTATTACCCTGAAGCACTATGCATACCACACCATGTCACGCAAGACGCAACGCACAACCAAGTACATTTTCTCGACCCTCGCACAACTCTCAGAAAACTTCATCTTCATATACCTTGGTCTCTCCCTCTTTACCAGTCCACCGTCCGCCGAGCGTGTCACCAACTATGTGAAGCCACTCTTCATTGCCATCACTACCGTCGCAGTAGTTTTCACCCGTTAT
Organism: Paxillus rubicundulus Ve08.2h10; assembly: GCA_000827395.1. NCBI lineage: Eukaryota > Fungi > Basidiomycota > Agaricomycetes > Boletales > Paxillaceae > Paxillus > Paxillus rubicundulus. Next base: position 14,026 of record KN824892.1, on the reverse strand, counting down.
GCTGCTGTCTTCCCCCTATCTGAGGCTATCAACTTCTTCACCAAGCATGCTCGTGGCCAACGAACCGAGGAACTTCCACACTCGTACCAGATGATGTTGTTCTGGGCTGGTCTGCGCGGTGCAGTCGGTGTCGCGCTTGCAGCAGGATTCCAAGGTGACAACGCACAAACACTGCGCACTACAGTACTTGTCGTGGTTGTCCTCACGGTCGTCGTGTTTGGCGGTACCACCGCTCGGATGCTTGAAATTCTTGGCATCCGGACAGGGGTAGAAGATGAAGCCGCGAGCAGTAGCGACGAGGAGGAGCCTATCAGACCTAATCCCTACTCTGGACGTCGCGCCACTGGTGGATGGAGCAGAAATACAAACGATACGATGCACTACTTTTCGGCATCGCAACAGGGCTACGGACGTGCAGCTGGGAGGATCGGAACGCATTATGCACCTCCTAGCTACAATCACCATGCACAAGTTCTGTCGTCGCCTATCGCCACCAACGTGTTTTCAGCGGCATCTTCGGAATCGTTTGATTCCGATGCGGAGATCTTACCAATGGCGACGACGTCTGCCGACCCTGAAGCGCATGCGGAGGTTGATCCAGAGCAAGGGAGGCCTGAGGTTGGCGAGGACGGAAAATGGTTCCAGGCTTTGGACGAAAGATATCTGCTACCTCTTTTCTCAAACGCTACTGCGAGTCGGACGTTCCATGCACGCCGTGCCCGTCGAAACGCATCAAACTCTGCAAACGCCAGGGGCACGAGCCTGAATGGAACTCCGCGCGATTCGGAAGAGGAGCCCGATGGCCCAGAGGTTGACCTCACTGTCCCTGGTTCGAGTTCACCACCACAGGAATTTCCGAGGACGCGGTCTCCTGAGGAAAGCCGGTCGGAGCGAGGGTTAGGCACGCCAATATTGCGGAATGGGAGTGGGAGAGACAATGGACAGTCGTGATATATGAATAGTGTTTTGGAATCTATAGATGATTGTTTCCTTTCACGCTTTTGTATACGACCGCACTTTCATTAAGCAAGCCTGCTAATATGATGATTCGGCCTGCTGGATTCAGTGTCACAAGGGAAGCCACCCAGAAATCTGGCCGTGAGGTGGGGACGCTAGGTAAAAAACTAGCTGTTTGAGCATTATGTAATATAATAGTCTGTAAAGTGGAGCTAGATCAACGTTAACAACCACTGGCGTATCCTAGCATACACGACCCCACTGGCATAGAACTCCGATTCCTTCACATACATACACACATATAGCCTCATAATATTAGTTCTGCATTTCTCAGATGTACTCGAAGGATGCTTTCTTTGACTGTTGGACCACGTATCGTTAGCGCCCATCTGGTAACGCTCAGACAGGCTAATCCGCATGAGGTACTCACCTACGCTCAACGTAGCCGCGGTTGCCTTGGTGTCCTGGAACCCAAGGAAAAGGATGATCAGAAGAGCGCGTCGGAGTGGGTAGCAAGATTGCGCCCTCCCAAGGAGGCAGACAGTAACAAACTCACGATCACCGATGTGAAATAAATAAAGAAAGGCCGTGCTTCAGGCGAGGCCCGCTTGGATATCTCCTTGAAATGTGATTGGAAATCTATAAACACATTAGCGCCGCGGGAAGGTCGCCCAGTCGGAGGCATGGACGTACATCCCATCACTGTGGGGGTATCATTTTTCCGGTCGCCAAAGCTCGGGACGAAGTCTCTTACACGCATGCCTCGCTTGAGTTTATTCTGGAGTATGTCGCATTTGTTGAGGAAGAGTATTATTTGCGCCCGTGAGAGGAGGCGAGAAGAACAGACGAAACGCCAGAGTTGGTAGCTATCCTCCAATCGGTTGACTCCTCGGTCTTCCCGTAATGTCTCGTCGAAGCAGGATATGGGACAGAGGAAGATAATGGCGTCCGCGTCATCGAAGTATGGTATCCATGATGCTCGCTAACACACGAAATTCAGTGAATGATCCCAGATATATTGCAGAAAGATGCTTACTGAGGACCTCGTACCACCTACATCATACATTATCCAATCCGTTCCATGAGCTGATACAGGAGACGGCGTCTGATGGTGGTGGTCCTAGTATTGGATGAGATGGCTGACCTTTGTCCATGGTTAACCTATGTTCTTGAACGCCGACAGTTCGGAGTCGGGCGCGGACGATATCATCATCGCTTGGTTCATACGTATATGAAACAATTCGCTCCATGTCGTTCAAAAAGCTTTCGTTCAAAGTGAATAAAAGGACCAAGAGGAGCGCATGTCAGTGTACTCACAAGCCAGCAGAGTCTTCGACTTTAGATTTTCGACGGGCCAGGATTTGCTGAACCACTGAATCCTTCCAAAGATTATTCATGTCGTCCTTGCATCCGACGAGGATCTCGATAACTTCCTCTTCTTTCCGCCGCGTAAGGGAAGACTCTGGACGATCGACACCCTTTTGGGACGGTCGCAGCTTTTCCAATGCAGATCGCCAGCCATTCGTCGAGTTGATTCCAAACTCTCCAGAGGGACCTTGACCTTGTCTTGCAGTTAAATAGAATGGCGAAGCTGTAGCTTCACTTGTGAAATTGATTTCTCGAGACCCTGGACCGAGCTTCCTCTCCAAATCGGCCTGGACTCTCCGAAGGGGAGCAAGTCGGAGCTTCAGCAAGCGGTGTTTATCAGTGAAACGATAGACAGGGGCAGGAGAAGAAGACTCCAGATCCGAGTCCGAGAGGTAATCCGTCCTGCTGTATGTACCAGGCCGCCTAGCATCGTCTGATAGAGACATTTCGCGCAATAAGACGTCGAGAACACGAAGTATGCTGTTGATAAGATTGAGGTAGACCACTGCACGCCATGATGCGCGTTCTTCTGCCCACTCACGGCCAGCATACTGAAGCTGGAAATCTAGAACAAGTCGCATCCAATCAATAATTTGACATGTCCATCATGGTTTAGAGCTGACTTTTTAGTGTGGCTGATTTGCCTGTCAAATTTGGTTGTACATGTGGTTAGCGAGGTGTGCACGAAAGCTGGTTCGATGATGATAAATGAACTGTGGACGCACCACTCTCGTTCTGTCCGAGGAGAAGGACCTTGACGGACTTCTTCTTGAGGGCCATTCGCTCTTGGCGGATCTGCTCGTCGATAACGTCGCTGACACTGCGAGCCTCAGCTTCCGCCCGCTCACGGAGCTCCTTTTCCACAGCAGTCTCGTTGAGAGGGGGAGCCATGGCCAGGGCAAACGGGTCGCCCGAGCTTGCACTCACCATATTCAAAGATGCAAGATAAACGAGCAAAGGAGAAACGAAAAGCTGCACACAAAGGGAGAAAGACAAGATACCACAGTAACTCAATCGCAACTCGGGCCACAAGTTTCGTTATAAGTTCCACCCATCGTACGGCACCAGGCCAAAGAAGGCTTGGTTACCTGGACAGCCGAAGCCCCCACTCCGGAAAGTCAAATCTGAGAAGGTCCTCCTGTCAGCAGGCACTGATGCAGACCCGGATCTGGCAGAATATATACAGGTGCCAGGTCACCAATGCGTGCAATCTCCAGCTGTACAAATGAGCGCTTGCCTGCGCTTGCATGGCATGTGGTCGAGGTCCGTCGTGGGATTTCACTTGCATGAGAACAAAATAATCGATCATTTTCAACTTGATACAAGTCACTGTTGATGGAACCAAATTACGGGAACATGGCCCAGATATATGGTGCAAATCATGTCAAGCATCTGGATTGTACGTCGTGAAAAATGAACGACCATCTTCACTGCGATCAGGAGCTCCCTTGGTCCGTAGGACTTCAGGTGCACATCCAGATCAAAATCTCGAAGCCTCAATAATATTCTGAGTTGTCGGAGGTTGCCGCATTGTTTGGCCACCTGACCAACCAAAAGTGGCGATTAGTTTGCATTTGTTTGGTCCTCACGTTGAATAAAATGGCAACATGTGACTTTCTCGTGACCTTACTCTTTTACCCCGTGACCAGCACCCTGCCGATTCTATAGGCCTCAGCACCTCTGTATTCACTCCATCTTCGGTCCATCCTTTGCTGTACAGGACGCAGGTTAGACGCAGCCAGTCCATATGTCCGCAACCCCCAGTCATCAAGGCACAATGTCACACATCGTTGCTCAAGCACCACCCAATGCGCAGGGACCTGCTCCTAGCGGCCCAATCCCCGCTCCCAGTGGCGAGAACTCCACGCTCATGGACGCCACACAAGTGACGAATCTCTTAAAGATATTTCAGAAGGTCTGCTATCCCTTTTGGTCTCAGTTTCCGCTCGCTCTCCTCCATGTGTATGACGATGTGGGTTTCGGCCCGCTCCTCGCGCTCATGTGCACCACGTGATCATTGACTTTCGTCACGTTTCTTTGCTTTGTCTTGTGGTATTCATCGTCTTGTTTGACTAGAATGGTCAGGTCGACCTGGGACCAGATGCTGCTCAATCACTGCAAGCGCTCGCGCAAGGATTGTTTCCCCTTCAAGGTTCCAACCAGCATCAGATCCCGCACACAACACATCAGCTTCCTGTACCACACACGACTTTCTCCGCTCATCCCCAAGGACAGGGTATGTCAGGGCTCGGCGACCCTGGTCCATCTTCGCACCCACGTGGCCCCCCAAATTTGGGTCAGCTATCCGCTGTCGCTGCTGCCGCTGTACAGACACCCGTGATCCTTTCGGGTACACCTGTCCAAGAAGGCGAAGACATGGAAAACGACACCGAAGACGCCGACAAACCTAAGGGGTCCACCTCGTCCATTACTGGCACTGGTCGGACGAGGGGTAACCGAAACGCTGCGATGGGGACTGATGAATGGGCTCGCCAAAGAAAAGATAACCATGTGCGCCTTTTAATGCAGTCCTAACGACAGATCCTTATTCTCTGTCCTGAACTTAGAAAGAAGTCGAGCGCAGACGAAGGGGCAACATCAACGAAGGTATTACGGAATTGGGGCGTATAGTGCCCAACAGCTCTGGAGAGAAAGCCAAGGGAGCCATCTTGGCCCGCGCTGTGCAGTACATCCACCATCTGAAGGAAAACGAAGCACGTAACATCGAAAAGTGGACACTCGAGAAACTCTTGATGGACCAAGCGATGGGCGACTTACAGGGCCAACTGGAAGAGATGCGGGGGTCGTGGGAGGAGGAACGCATGGCGCGGCAGCGGGCGGAGAGTGAGCTCAAGTTGCTTAGGGGAGTTCCTCAAGGAGGGGTCGCGCCAGTTGTTGGGGTCGCACCGAGACCAGGACCCAACGCACCGAACTACAGGTCGCGCTCTCAATCTGCCGAGCGGCTGGAGGGAGCACCAGCCACACGAAGTCCATTCGGCGAGAGTGAGGTGCGAACAGAGGTGGAAAACAGGTCACAGGAGAATGGTACTGTCGAAGGAGACGGGGGGGATGAGAGACCAGTAAAGCGGCCTCGAGTAGAGTGATTGGTGGGTGCCTCACGATGATCCCTTAAGTTATATGGTGCAAATATTCTCTCTTTATGTTGAACTACCGGTACTTCTTATTTCCAGACTGTCTCATTTTGTACTTATTAGCATCAAATACCGCAGTGACTTGTACGAAGCAACGGTGTACCACAGCTCAGTAAAGCGTCCACTCTGATTTCCATTGACTGGAGTGAAGGGCCCCGGCCGTGGATACTGTTAAGCACACAGACAGGAATCAACTCCCCTCTAACATTGTACCGTTGGGGTGACATTGTAAGCTTATGCACCTGTTTCCCTACAAAGGATATCATTAATGCATTTCTCATCCTGGATGTTGTTCATTTTGAAACGTTTCGACTCGTTCGGAAGATCTTAAGGACAGCTAGATTGGCGGAACATCGATATCCATGACTAGCCACTGTCATATGGGATCAGCATCCATGCATGGGTTATTTGACGGTGCTTTATCGTACCAGAACATCCCCCAGCCCGCCAAGCAAAAACTGGTAAAAGGTAAGTGCAGGAGATTGACAGCACTGTATCCGACTGCGGAATCGCTCAGATATCGATATCAGGCCAGCAAGTACTGTGGTTACACTGTCGTAGTCTGGTGACCGTCATCTCGTCTATGAGGTAAATTTCGTTGAAGTCGAAAGGCCTGCGCGGGCACGTGATGAATGGCCCTAATTTGGACCTAATCAGAGCCACATGTAAGAGGGATAAGTGTTGCATTCTAGGATAAGCCTTGGATAAGTCCTCCATCCTGTCTTGTTCCAATTGCTCACTCCTTTACTCCTTGGTCATCACGGACTCGATCTCGGGCACTTTCCAGCTGTTCAAATGACACCATGGATCCCAGCATCATTTTGAGCACTTCACAGCCAAACTCCCAGGTGACAAATGCTACTATGCAAGGCAGTAGTGCTTCGACAGCATCTTTGAACAAACACCTTTTTCAGAACGAGCAAATACATGAGTTGTTGGAAGGTCTCCAACCCAATAGGCTCTTATTACTCACTATTCTCATCAAGGTTTTGGACCCATCTGAGAAAGACTTGTCTGGTGGGAGATCAACTCGACTGTTAGCAGGGTTATGGGCACATGCACTCCAATCCTCATCAAGGTTCTTCTTACCACTGCCCAGACAGATTGCATGGTCAAAGAAAATATCAATATTGTCAAAGACTCTATTACTGTATGCACCATATAATACCTGCATCATTGTCCCCTCATGTACAGATATTTTGCAATGATTACCAAGGCCTGCAAGGTCATGATTATACAGCTTGCAAAACAACATTCAAATCACAGTATTTATGCTGCAGCTCTGTTCACCTTATTTCTTTGGACCAATGGAGCATCATGACAGACAATTGAAGCTGTAGCATGGTGTGGCCTGTGTATATTGTTCACATCTCTTTGCACATTTCTGAACAACCTGGCATCACAATGCCTGGATTGAGCAATGGACATAGCCACAGGGCTGCATACTAGTATGCTATGTTATGACAACATTAACATCAGCATGTCAATTTTTGTCAAACAATGCTCCTCTGGACCTGCAAGGGTTTAGTCAGGAACATTTTCTGTGCTTTATGAAGTCACAAACATGAATGTTGAGCATATGCGACTTGGACCCATGCTCCAGTGTGCACAGCAAGTTTCTGATCTTACATTCAATGCCAATGTTCGTCCAACACTGCTCAGAATCACACTTTCCATTTCCAATTATGAATCCACATTGTTGAGATCCTTTTGGATGGTTGTGCTCACTTTGAGGACTAGTGAGGCATCAGGGAAATGGCAAAGAAAAGGTAATCCATTATATAGTCATGATGCTGATGATAATGGTATATCTGACATTGTAATCCAATATCTTTAAGCCTGCAGAGAATATGATTGATTATAGTCTCCTAACTTTTCTCTGATGTACAAACCTTGCTCAGACCCTGCACTACAGTGCATGGAATGGTGCAGACTACCCAAGGGACAGATGAGCAGATGTGCTTGAATAGCATCTATCCTGCTTGTATCAGAAAGTATTGTGAGGAAATCATGGGGAAGTTGGTTGCCTATTGTATTGTGGGCAATCTTCTGTAGTGATTCTAAGGTGCTGCTGAGGATGGCTTCTATGAGGACGTCCCGGGGATTTATTGACTATTCATCACGTGCCCGCGCATCAACGAAATTTACCTCATGGTCACCACTCACCAGACTAACACTGTCGATACGCCAAGTACTGTAAATAAACTCTTTATGTACCCACTGCTATGCATACCAATTGACTGCTGCTCGCTCTGCCGCATTGTTCATAGGACCATTGACCAATTGATGCCCACCAACGGCTTAACATCGATTTATCCTCACCGAGTGAGGATTTCGCGGGATCGACGGTTTCATAGTGTTTAGGCACCTTGTATCCGATATTGCAGGTCACCGAAATTGAAAGCTGTGAAAGATGCCCGATATTAGCAGTGCGTTCCCAGAAATTAATGATATGCGTTAGGTGGTCTCTATACACTTATCCAAATATTAGAGGGGTTGTTTGTCTCGGAACTTTGATGCGGTATAGTACTCTTCTTAGCCGCGATGGTTAGGCTGGTGACTTGCATTCTTCTGACCAGCATCTGAAGAGGATCACCCTCCCTTTGGCTGGAGAATTCCTTGGACTGTGGCGCTGCGCCGCGACATCGGGTCCCGTGCTTGCCCTTTCACGCAAGCATCCCGACGAGTTGGCTGGTCAGAGCGCAAAAGGCTTAACTCACTGCCTCTCTCGACGGGACACATATGGCACTGGAATACGTGATCATTGGGGATCACCATCGACGGGTGTAGTGCCACTGCACGGGTACTGCCAATTCCACTCGTAGCACATGAGGCCACTGCTTTCGGGGAGGCGAAAAGCCAGCTCACGCCAAGACATGGCCGCCCTTTCCTTCAAGTTGATGCCTTCGATCTTTTCCGCTCGAGTGGGCAGGAAAACAGAGCCTATCTATTGATATGTCCATGATGTACTCGAGCTTAAGGGAAACTGTTTTGTGCTGGCCTTGTGATGCGATGTACGTACTTGTGTAGATAGATATCTACTGTTGATCAAGGTTTTGCAAGGGTGTCAAGGCTGCGTTTTGCACGGTGGTCCTCTGCCTTGCCTCCTTGAGTCTACCCACCGACGCAAGTGTGGGTATAATCAGTCCATACAGGCGCTGGTGGCCTGCTTGTTATCGGCGCATCCCACTTCGGGTCTCAGCAGCCAACTGTGGTCTTCTACTTCCGGTCAGTTTTCTCGACGGAATTCCTTGATCAACGGCGATTCAACGCGATGAACTTGAAGGCAGACAGAAAAGATGGCCCGGATTGCGGTTGCAGAGGATGAGCTTCGGGCCGCACTGGTGGCCTTGAAGAAAGAAAAACCTACCCTCGGGGTCGCCAAGACTCACGGTCTCCTACTCGAAATTAATCCGACATGGGCCGTTAGCGAAAAGCGAGTCAGAAAGATCCTGCAAAGCGAAGGGCTCCTTGCAACTGAGAAGGAAAACACTATCTATCCAACGTCCCGCCTCAACAAGAGTCTCGATGTGAACAAATGGAGCAGTAAAGTCAAGGTTCACCACTTCAATGCCGCCAAGGGCAAAGGCCTCGTTGCTACAGAAAACATATCAGAGGGTGAAATACTGTGGAAAGAGGACCCATTCATTATAGCCCCGGAGTGGTCAGTGTTGTTTTGGCGCCGCTACTGATATCGAGGCTCTGAAGATTTCCGAGTGTACAGGGATATCTACGATCTACAAAAATCTTCGAGGGCATGTGCGTTCTGCTCAACGCCTTTGGGAGATCACTCCCCGCTCCATCTTCCATGTGAAGCATCAACGTCTGTGGCGCCATGCCCAGCGATGTTCTGCAACCGCCTCTGTCGCATGCAGTCTGAGAAAGTCCACCCTCTGCTCTGCCCTGCCCGTAACCCGTCTTCCACTCGCCTGCTGAAGTTTGCACGGAACGCTCAGTGGTTGGCGTTGCACGGGCTTGCGCAGTGCACAAGCAAACTATTACTATCTACTCAAAGAGACGACGGATCGATACACGACGATCTACAGGTAGTGCAGGGCCTCGCCGAGCTGGGAATGGAAGAAAGATTCAAAGCACTACGGTTCGTTTAGTTGTACTCGTTTGTTTGGCATGAACCTAAGCTACGTCGATTTGAAGTGAAAAAGGTGCTGAACCTGACAGGGAAAACTGGAGGAATGCATACGACCTGTACCTTCAGGCCTTCAAAGTCCCAAAATCAACCGACGAGCAGAAAAAGCTCGCAAAGATACTGAAAAAAGCTGTCGACGAAACGATACAGAAAGAACTCTTCGAGTATGATGCCTTCCTGCGTGGGTTGGGCCGCATGAGTCTGAGTTGGTGGTATTTCTATTTCTATTGTCCTGTCACCGCTAAACGATAGATCCTCCAGATATCGAAGCGCACGGTGGGCTCTATAGACTCCACTCCCACTTCAACCACTCGTGTACTCCGAACATCTCCGTGCGACATTTCGACCAGCGCAATGCACTTTCCCGTATTACCATATTCGCAAGGACGGCCATCGAGGCAGGAGAGGAACTTCTTATCACATACGTGGACCCTCAGATGAATTACAAAGACCGCCGCAGAAGGCTATTGGAATGGGGATTCGGGCTTTGTCAATGTGTCAGGTGCCTCGCGGAAGAGAAGGAAGCCAAAGCATCGGGAGCGGACACCGAAGAAGCGGACAACCTTGCAGAACAACTCAGAGCTGGTTTGGGACTGGTGTAAAGTGATAAAATCCTCAACCCATCCGTGCACTGTGCCTCGCAACTCGATATGTAATAAAGAATTGCTAGCTCAGAACACGGTGGAATCACAGATCTGAATTGGTGGGTGAGATACGATACCCCCCTATTTTGTTTTTGGAACACCCTCAACCTTCAGGTCGTTCAGGCCTCATCTCACGCGGAGATTAAGATATATCCTCAGATCCTTGGGTTCACCGTCTGCCAAGATCACCTTGAGTTCACGATCTCCCGCCGCGATCAAAGCATAATCTGTAGGCACACCCGAGTTGGCTTGGACGTGAATTTATTCATCCCTGTGCATGTGTCAAAGCGCCGCACAACAACATTTCAGAACCTATGAACCAATTCAGCGGAACAAATCAAGGTTAGCAAGGCCGTCTTCTCCAGCCATGATGAAACTCAACACATAAAGTTTCAAATCGGCGATCCATTTCGCTAGGAAGCGGGAGGACGGACATTACCATTGGCATAACGGCATGCAACATTCATGATCACCGGAAGGCACTACTCACTGTTTCGCAACCTCGCCGTGGCGTAGATCACATCTCAGGTGACTCCTATCATTTTCGTCAGCATGCGTAAGGTTTTCGCACAAGGCCGATTGTGCGCTACTGCTAGGCTTCTCCGGGAAGCTGGGAGTTCCTCGTGTTGGCTTGCTTGTGAAGACGAATGTAAGCATGTACCTAGATGGGTACGTGGTATGTGTGTCTCGGGTATGTAAACCCGCCAGCCAGGGTCATCACTGAGATAACCCATCGGGGCTTTCGTATCGCGGCCATGCCTGCGACCCTTCAGATGGTGGGTCGTCAAGCCAATCCAGACATCGTGCTACAAACTGCGACATCTGAACACACTGAGGGAAGTAAAATCACAATCACTTATAAACAGTGTCACAGACACTGATTTCAAGTACCCTTTCTCGTGCCTTTCTCACTGGCATTGATTTTTAGTGCCTGCTACTAAATGACACTGCGAACAACGTTCCAATATCTAGCGTCATTGACACTGAATTGTGTACTTCTGCCATTGATTATAAATGTTCTTACTTCCCTCAGCGAACGTCCACCCATTGCTACCAGTGCAAGAGACTGAGTGCTGAGAATCCACATAACGACTCGGTGACGGATAATTTTCCTTGCAAGCGCTTCAGCACCGATGTTCGTAACTTCGTACCGATTATTCGTCAGTCCGTTCGCCGCGGAGACCGCCACTGGAGGAGGAAGGGTGTCCCTACATGAGGGACGTGGCCAGGTTGACTCCCGTGGTACCTTTGCCTACTGGGCAAAGAACTGTCCGATCCAAGATCAGTACTAGTCCTGTCCTTGCGTGCGGTCTAATCTCACTCGCAGAATCCATGACCGTAGCAAATAAAGTGCTTCATAGAAATTGACGGCGACTGGCAACTGCGACACAGAGCGCGGCCGGAGATGATTGACCAGAGCTTGAGCAGCTATACTGACCTCTTACGACCGCTGATAGACAAGGAATGATCTCCAGCTGGGGCGAGGGGACAATGTTAGGGCCTACCTGCCCCCCTATCTCAAATTTGATGGGATGCTCCATCCTCGTTGAATTTAACACTCGTCTTGACATTAAAGACTGGGCGTTGCCATGAAAACAAGCACGAGTCCTAGTAGGAGCTCCTAGGCCTCAACACTGCCCAACTGCCAGGACATGCCTTCAAGTAGCAGTGCGGTTTTTTTTTGATCTGTTGACGCCACAGTAAAATAGCATAAACTCCACCTGAGAACAAAACGGAACGAAGTGGCTGCTTGGATCAACGATTGGCGAGCGATTGGCATACATATATCATAATATGATAACAACTTCCTGTAGATTGATTGTCTTTGATAACGCGGCGCCATGTTAATGGCGGTCCCATCATGACGAGGCTCTGCAGGTCTGAGATCGGCTACAAAATATCACATCGGAAGAAGTGGTCTACGCACGCAGGGCATAAATATTGGAGGTCTCATGGACGCTCAAGTGAGTCAAGTCTGAGAGATGGAAGGCCGTTCCCCACGGGAGAATCTGATAAACGGGCTCAAGTTACCATCTTCATTCATGGTCTACTTAGAATACTTTGACAAATCGTGGATGATACTTATGATTTTAAGGAGCAGGTTCCATGCACGCGTGCTTCAGGAACATGGCAGCTACTCGACCATGTGGCTTTGAAACATAGGTAGATGGTACCACCAACTTACCTCCGCCCCGTCGCAAGATGCTTAGGCCCGTTGCATTTCCCGAGCGCGCAAGTCATCTTTATCCTACACATTAGTCTGGGATACAGCCTTCGTATCAGCACTAGTAGCCTTGAACGCAGTACTTGGCATCCTGGGACCCAGCGAAACTGTTGTTTACAAGTGACCTTCGTGTCCGCGGTTTGGAGTGGCTGTGAGCTAAACTCAAAAAGACTGGCGCTCGGGACACGGCTACCATGACGCTTGCTGCTTACAGCTACGGAATGGCGTCGTACCGCCGCACGACCGTTTGATCTCATTACCTCCCGCTCAGCCTTACAGCAAAGGACGAGTTCAAACGACTGCGACAACCAATTGTTCCGCTCGGCATCTTACTCGCTTCGCTTGCGAAGACCTGATGGCCCACCCCACGGTCACGTTTCTTTGGTGGAAAGTTTTCTGCTATGGACCGAGATGCAGGACCTGACCTGCTCTGACAGTTGAATATTGAATGCGGGGACAGTGTGGTTACTTGGCCATCGTTCCCATCAATAATCACTGCCACATCGGTTTGACCAGTGGACTTACCGAGCGCTGACCCCCGCCGAAGCAATCAAAGTCTCTTCAGTAGCTTACCTCATGACGCGAATAACGGGATATAAATCGCAAGGCTCTACTATATAAGCCGTCGTTGCTCGTGTCCCTGGCCCTTCAATCCACTCTTCTCAACCTCGCTAAGGCGACATCGTCTTCATTAGTTACCCCTGCGTGGACGGTAAGACATGAAGTACGGCGCACGTCTCGCAGCTGTGCTTGCAGCCAGCTCCTTTGGAACAGTCCTAGCACAGAGTTCAACATGGTGCGCTCATCCATCTAATGATGGTGTATCACTGACTCTTGTTTTGTTAGGTGTGGGAAAAACTTCATGCCAAATCAGACCGTCGTCCCTCCAGGTGGTCAGTTTCAGCTGCCAGCATCCAGTTCGGAACCTCTTGTAGCATTCCGCTGCGCTCCAGTGTTCCGTCCTTACCTTGAGCAAGATGCCAAGGATGCAGCTTTCGTCATCGACACACCCATTGTTTACAAGTACATCCAGGGCGCTGCTCCCATCTCGCTCCCAACTAGCTCGTCATCCTCTTCCCAAGGCCTCGGCAAGATGGATGTCACAATCAGTATCGGAAATCACCTGCACACCACGAAAGAGGTTCCCGTCAACGCCACTGGCTTTGAGATTTCTCTAGATATCCACTCCCTGATAGCTCAGAAGACGCCATACACCGTTAGCTGCAGCGCCACGTACAAAACTGAAACATCTTCGTCGAAGACCGCCACACAATACTTCTCGGCCAACACCTCACTCCTTTATCTACCTGATACGAGTAACTCGGTGGTGAAGACTGATTTGCGGACGGGTGCACTGTGGACGCGACCTGCTGATGGCAAGGGTGGGGCTTTCGCACCATTCATTCCTCAAGGGTTCTACATTTCATTTGACCAATATCTCGCCAAAAACTTGTCGCTCCTTGACCAGCTGAAAGCTGATGGATTTAATACTGTACGGGCTTTCATCCTGACGCTCGCAATCTCTGGAACTCAC
>KN824891.1:0-57335 GCA_000827395.1 Paxillus rubicundulus Ve08.2h10 | reverse complement strand
GGGGACTCACACTCAATGGTAATATAGGTGGAAGAACCTACTTGAACCAATTGCACTCATGACAAATATTCACCAAGCTGCTCACGCCCGACCTGAGCACGTTGTGATCTCGTTCAGATTTCTCTATTTCCGGTACTCCAAGCTAAGTGATGACCTCGACACTCCTGCACGGAGAGCTGTGCTCGAGAGTGCAGAGCGTCGATGGGCAAATTGCGACCAGGGGGTCTTCATTGCCGCTGTCATTGCTAATCCCTTCTATGGAGTGGCTCCATTTAATAAAATATCCTTGACCACTTGTGCTGGCCTGGCGGCTCTCTTTGGCCGTCTTTGGCTACATTTTTACAAAGAAAATGCTCCGACTGAGCTTTTCACTGATTTAGAGGGTTACCTTGCATCTTCTGGTGATTTCGCATACATGAACATGTATAAAAACTCCTTATTAGCTCGTTCAGAGGCCACTGTACGTGAAATCTAGATTTTTTTGATTTTTTTTCTAAATTTTTTGCCAGCACACCCCCATTGATGCACTGGACGTATGGAGTGCTTCCTCGCACCCCGGTACTGAACCCAGGCCACTGCACAAAATTGCATGTCGCTTACTATCCATCTATCCCAATTCAGCATCTTGCGAACGACTCTTTAGTGTCTTTGGTGGTATATTGACAAAATGGCATAATCGGTTGTCAACGGAAAACCTTACTCGTCTAGCAGAACTCAAATTATATGTGCACGAAGAACACGTTCGTGATGATGCCGTCAAAAAAAGGCTCAAACGCAAGCATGCCGATGTCATTGAAGAAAAGTCGGTCAGGGGGGATGCATCATCTTCCAGCAGCGGTGAAGTCACAGCGGCAGAAACCAGTGACCAGCAAGAAGATCCCGCTGGAGATGGGCCAAGCCCAACTGCCAGGAGCCAAGGGATCCGAGAGGTTGCCCGAAGCCTAATTCAGGCAGTAGACGAAGAAGAGCAGGAGCCTGAGTATTCAGCAGCGGAAATGAGCACTGCTGCACCGCAGTACAGCTGCATACCTATCAAAGACCTATTGGATTACTCACGCGCCGAGTTGTGGCTCAGTTCATTCTATAAGACTGCAATTTGATGCTTAGATGACGACCTCAAGTTATACCAGCTTCTTGATCTAGATGCAGAGGGTATTGATGACCCAGATCACTCACAAACAGAGGACATGCTAGCAGAGTAGAGTATATCTGATTTAGTTGATTTGTACCGCTATATCACTCTACGAGATGGCTCGAACTCTATGATATCCAAAGCCCTACCCCTAATTAACCCAGCCAATCAGCTTGGATTATCTAATTTTCAGCTCTGACTTCTGACACTGCACGCGTTCAGTTCACTTGCATCTGTGGGAAAGTTCACCGATGAATGTTCAGCAACCGCTGTGAACGTTCACTGACCGGCAGAACACTGGTCCGCACATTCAACGTTCCTCGCTCAGCTTGTAGCTTGAGCACAAATATACGTGAAAACCCATTGTCAATATGAACAATCATGCACATGAACACCGATTGCCTATCCCGCTTCAAACTATTCGGATGGCGTTTGAAGAACTTGGATGATCTTTTTAGTCCAACGAATTTTGACCATATAGTGGACTACATGTTTGACTTTGTCGTGGCGAGGTAAATCACGAGGATTCATTGGTCGACGCCAAATCCTATTCCTTATCCACACTATCTTTGCTCAGATTCAAATCTATCTTTTTTGTCCAATACGGGCCCTCATAGACCTCGATAGTTCTTCGTTCTCCTCCACAAGTTTGCTTACCCCGAACTCGTACTAGCACAGCTCTCCTTTCTCTCCTCGTCTCTCATCTCTTCGCTTTCTCGCTTTTTCCTCTTTTCTTTCTCTCTCACTCGCTTAGCAACCATTACTACGAAGGCTACTCGTATGGAGGGAGACCCCACTCCTCAGGCTTGAACTCTTCTATCGACCCCAGAGTCTGATCGGCTTTGTGCCCTCCGGAATATCCCATAGCCAATAGGTTCGGGTCAGGAACCCACACGACTAAAGCCTGCATCAGCGCCCGAAAACCGCTCACCAACAAATTAGAAGAGTAAAGTACGCACCAGACATCCCAGCTCTCTTCCCAGCCTGGACTCCCGGAATCGCATCCTCGAACACGAGACCTTTCCCCCTCTCCAGGATCTGCTCTGGGGTAACGGATTCTCCTTCTCCGTCGCCTACATTCCTCCCTAGTTTCTCGCGAGCGGCACAGAGGAAGATGTACGGGTCCGGTTTCCCATTGCTCTTCCCAGCCACATCATCCGCACAAACCACCATCTCCTCCTTGCCTTCAATCCCACACCCAAAATACCCGAAGATCTCACCGCGCAAGTTGGCGGACTTCAACAAGAAGTTGCGCCTTTGTGAGGCCGTGGCAATGACTATGGGGATCCCTTTGTTTGCGAGATGCGCAATGAGTTTGGGGACGCCGGGGAGGGGTTGTACGGTCGACCAGAGCCGGTCTTGTCCGATGGTCCGTCGGGCGCTGTACTCTTCTGCTGTGAGATCGATGCCTGGGAAGAAGGAGAGGAGGTGGGCAGCTGCCTCGTGTTCGACTGGGGGTTGGATTGACATCAGACGATGAGGGGATATGGCGTTGGGGACGGATGCGGGGAATCGGACGTACCTTTACCCATTAGTCCAGATTTGATCTCCCATGTCATCTTCACGCCATAATTTGCGAGGATCTCGTCTGTCTGTGGGATTGATCATGGATGGGGGAGTGGAAGGGTAGCCGCGTGCGTACTGGTTACTTGGGTATATATTTCTTCAGTGTTGATCAGCAGTCCTGGATAGTAAGACAGACAATGAATGAGGGCATTGAGATGGTATCCGAATGGGATGATGACCATCCATGTCGAAGACCACATATTCTACTCGAGGTCTTCCTGATGTCATGCTTGATGGTGCTTGATCACCCTTGGGAGCTAAGAAGAAGTTATGCGTCGGTGTTGGAAGAAAGTAGAGGGCACATGGACCATTCGAAATCTGTAACTAGTCGTCGACGCGTGATGTGCCATACAGTGCTTGACAGGCACTATGTACTAGCACTAAAGTACTGAGCGCCGCAACATCGAACGCTGTACTACGAAAATCAAAGACCGTGAAAAACAACCGCAAAGTAGTCAGTACTATCGACGGAATTACCATAGCCGACTTGCTCTCCAGCAGACGGTTACAATCCGCGTTCATTACCTCCTCTGCGACCACGCCGTGTACCCCGACGCTCGTTGTTGAATACTCTGATGCCCACCCTCCGCCCCCGACGACTCATTCTCCTCCTTACACTCCCCTTCCTCTTCTTTGCCTTCCTCTACCTCGGCTCCCCAGGTCGCCATCGCACCCTCTCCGTCTTCCTATCCACAAGCGCCCCAGACGAAGCCAAGCTCCCAGACGAGATATTCGGCCTGCTACACTTTGTAACTGCCCCCGAGGAAGCAGGAAGGGTGCTCAGGGTTGCGGGAGAGCCCCAGGATGATATAGGCAACACAGGTGATTCAGGTTGGGATGGTGGCCTATCGTCAGGAGGTGCTATGGTTGTGCCTGCGAAGCCCGTGGAGATGGCGTGGTATGCTTTGGGGTCTATTGCGAAGACGCAGGAACGAGGCCGTGGAACGGGCCAGGGGAGGTCGACAGGTGGAGGATGGGAGGATAGGATCAATAGGCTCACAGAGCAGCATCCGTTAGTGGTGTTTTCAAAGGTGGGCATGCTTCTTGGGAATGCAGATAAGGTGCATTGAAGCTGACGGAGGGTCGTTGGTGCACAGTCATACTGCCCGTGAGTGTCTTGAAGAATTTTAGATGCGTTTGCGGTGCATCTCCATAGCTAATAACCCTGGCCATTTACATGTTGCAGGTATTCGAAACGAGCCAAGAAGCTGCTCGAGAATTACAAGCTCTCTCCAGCGCCCACAATAATAGAAGTCGACTTGCGAGGTATGCCTCGTCGAGTAGACCATCTCTCCGATTCCGTACTTATCAATCCGCGATACCGCAGCTGACTCTTCTCACATCAAAACCCTCCTTACGCGTCTTACAGACCGTTCGACGTTTCCCAACGTCATTCTACACGGCCGTTCCCTGGGGGGATCTGATGAGCTGGTGCGTATGCATGAAGAAGGTCAGCTCGGGGATGTGCTGGAGAGCGGTGGATTGAAAGTGAAATGGACAGGCGACGGTGGCGAGGGCATCCTCAATTAATCGAGGTTCTCACTAGGTAACGCATTAGACCCTATAAACACCATATGGGCATTCAACAGAGCAGCACAATCCCCTCAGAGCACTACATCTATATCCGGGGGACTTTTTCTGTCCGTGTCGATTCTGCGTAGGAGGTAGTGTTTGGTCGAATCCCTCTGTGACAGTGTAGAACGGCAAACGCGAAAGTTGGTCGCATTAATTCGAGACAATGACTCGCGAGTCGACATAGGTAGCCCTTTTCTTGCTGACAGATGTGAGACAGTGACGGAGAAAACAGCCCACGGGTCCCTTAATGAGGCCAGTGTCCCCCTTAACCGTGGCGCCGAACCTGCCAGGCACTGATGAATCGCTGGCAACTCCATGTCTGCAATCAATCCCCAGCAAGCGAGGTCAATTCCATCCAGGAGTATGAACTTTTTACATCCTAAACTAGATCAACGGTGTCCGTGTCCGACCCCACACCTGGTGGGGGTACATATGTGCAGTTATATGGTACGCGAGTGTAGACGTGGAGAAGGCATACGTGCCAGTGGTACAGACCATGCTACGGTTTGTGTGATACACGGCCTCTTGGGCGGTGTGAAAGCAAGTCTAGGAGAACATATGTCTCGCGATTGAAATGTGGTCAGTGATAGTGAGAGCAGAGACCCGTCAGGGTGGCATAAATGGCGTGCGTTAGACAGTCCGGTGGTGGAAGCGCATATTTCTTCTCCCCCTGCTCCTTCTTCTTCTTCCAACTGGCATCTCCACCTATTTCAACTTCGTTTCTGCAGTCTAATCCCTTAACCGGGGTTTAGGCGCTTATTTGCCCTTTTTTCCTTTCTTCTTCCCGGTTTGGACCTTGGCGCCTGCTTCCAACACTCTATGCGACAATTCCCCGCTTGCTTGCAATCTCCGAATCTCGACCATGAGGCTCTTCGTATCCTGAGCATCTGTTCCCACAGGTTGACCACCGATCAAAACGATAGGAAGACTTGGAACGTGCGTGAGGCGCATAAGGAGGGGGATGAGGACCTGGGCATCTTCGCGCTGATCCACATCAAAGACGAGAGGGGCAGGGTTGAGGTTCATATTGGAGAACATGTAACGAATCTCGCGCGAGTCCGCCGAGTGGAGCTAGAGGGGCAAGTGTCAGTTACTTGGTTACTTGGTTGTCCGCGCCGACGGCAATATCTCGGAAGAAAGACAACGCGTACCTTGGTGAACAGCATCACCGGGTAACGTGTCCATACCTCATCGATGACCTTGTCGAGCTCCTCTTTGGAGGTCTCACTGCGGGTATCGAAATCCAAGACAAGCTGTGGGTCGAGAGGTCGGTTTGGATCTACGGTAGTGGGGATTACGTTGTAAGGAAGGGCAGCGAGGAAAGCAGAGAGGGCAGCGAGCTCTTCAGACGGTGAGAGGGAGATCTGGGGCCGCAGGGGAGGAACGGGCTGTAGATGTTGCTGATTTTTTTGATATCGCGAGTTTGGGACTACGGGGTTGGGGTTGACAGCAAGTTGCCTCAGGTCGCTGGGGGCGCGTACACGGTCGTGGTCTTGCACGTGGGTGAGGAGAGACTTTTCTATGTCGAGAGTGGTGCCAGATATGAAGAGGAGGTAGCAGGTGAACGCGACGAGTCCGAAGAGGGCAAACAATATTGTGCGATGTTTGAGACGGTGTTTTCGAGGTGAGTGGAAGGGATGGAAAAGGGAAGTTACTGGGAGTGGTAGGCTGCTCATCGTTCCGTTGCAGAGTGAGCGGGACGAGGATGACTCGGTATTAGTATTGGACGAGTCCTTTGTGGCACGAGGTGGAAGGGAGAGTTGGTGTGAAGGAGTGCGGCGGTGCATGGAGAATTATAAATTGTTGATAAGTAAATGTAATGATGTGATTGCGTTGAAAATGAGAGAACAACACTTGAGTTAGTCCACCTCGGGATCAGATTCCCAAATTGGGTCGACTTTCAGAAGTGTCACAATCGTCACACTTGCTACCAAATATGGTAATGTAATATGAGTAGGCCCCGATGTAACATGCTCGTTCTCCGCTGTGGGAATTCCCCTCTCAAGCTTAGCAGCCTGCTGTCACGAAACGTATGCGACGTCCAAACGAGATTATCTGATTCTGCGTTTCACAGAGATTGTGAACCGAGCCTTCTCTGTCAGACGTCCCATCGAATCCTTCGTATGAATCATACCCGCGCCTGACCCTGCCCGACCTGAGAGCTTCATCATCAACTCGCAACTCAGCCTGGGTCTCCCCCCCCCGCCGCGACTCATCCGCTTTCGAATTTCCCGATTTCCGCCCGTACTTATGCCGAGTTCGCTGATGTGATCCCAAGTTATTATAGGTCCTGCCACGAATACACCAGGTACGACCAAAAGCATAGACCCATCACGGATCTCCGGGCACCCACCCCCTATCAACCATGGATACGTTAAAGTGTCCATAGAATTGCTGCAAAAACCAGTCTCTCCTGGGTGTCCAAATGTGATATCCTTCTCTGACCATCATCATGATCGGATGTCATCGGTTCACCTTCGTCCCCGCAATGACTGCATCACCCGCATCGTACCGAGCTGGCTGAGGTTCTTCTCCTCCTCCTTATCGCCCCCTTCACCTTCGTCCCTATCGCTACTACCTCCTGGCTACGAACGTTGTTACCGCCGCAAGACAATCTCCGCGGTTCGTCATTCATTTAGATTTCAAGCACCACTGTACCGTCATCTTCACACGCACCGGCTGGTCTTCAAGGATCAAAGGGCCAACGGGCCAGGCGTCCCTCTTCCTGAGACCAACCACCCCTGCGCCCATGTACACGAGGCTGGTTGCTCGCCGCATGGAAGCACCTCGTGCCAAGTCGAACCTGAACACAATCGTATCTTCGGGGTAAACATAGCTTGATCTTACGACTGATCAAATCATGGGCGCAGAGCAGTACTAACTTGTACCGCTGCGACGGTCTGGACGACTATGTATACTGCACGAGTGACGTCGGTGTTTACCGTACGTAAAAACCAATCGAAGCTTGCAAAAATACCCAAGTTCCTAGTTAGACGTCCGAAGCGTGGGGCCCAAAATTATGACTTCTGGCGCCTCGATGCAGATCATTTGGATCCATTGCCCCTAGACCTTTTACGTCGGGCGCAAGTTACAACAAAAGACCTTTGCACATTGTTGACTTGCGCCGTATTGTATCATAAGTGATGCGAAGTCCTTGGCAGTGACGAACGGAACCGTGAAGCAAAGATACGACGTACGCTCTATAGTATGAGTAGTTACCTTTCCTTTCTTCACCATTTCACTACTCTGCTACTCCGACACCGCTCATACTTGACCCACGTGTTAGCAGGGAGATTCTTCGTCCTTTTGTTGAATCTCCCAGGTACGTCTAGGATTTGGGATAGTATATCTTATTGTACCAAATATAACTTTGTCCTTTCGTTGAATCGTCGTCTCCGCCATACCGCTGTCCGTCGTCAGGCAGGCCTTTTGGAGGGACCATTCATGTGTGAACTTGGGACCAGGTCAAGTTGGGTTTCACCGCAACTCCAAGTTGCTAGTGATGTCCCTTGCCCATCATGACACCAAACAAGACCAGATCATAGAAAACGTCTACATAACAGTGGAACGGGAGAGATCGAAATCGAACACACGGGGGTGAATAAAGATGCAACGCTATTCAGGTCCTACGTATACCCGAAAGACCGCCTTCGCAACGAACAGCCTCATCTCGTCCTACTGTCCTACAAAGGCGCTGTTCTCCCCTTCCACATGCTGGGCTCGGCCTTTGGCAGCATCGGTGTCAAAGTAATCGCCCGTCGTTGTCGTTGGATTCGTCGAGGTAGTCGCTCGTATGGACTGCCCGTGAATGGGCCGTTCGAGGACAGGTTGCGAGAAATGTTCACGAAGACGATTGGTCGCTTGCTGTTGAATCTGAGTCAGGGGGGGAAGTTCAACACAGCGTACAGTACTTCCATGAGAAAATGAAGGGCATACCTCGCCTGCCATCGTTTTGGACAGCTGAAGCAAAGGCCCCGTCAAACCAAGTTTGGCAGTGACATATCTACAAAGAGTGTTTTGTCAGTGATTACTTTACTCACCGGTAGATACTTACGCCGCAGTGGCCATCAATAATGACATCATAAAGTACAGCGGATTGAACAACACCAACATCGCCTCGTTCCATCCAAGTACCACCATGACTCCATACATCCAATATGGCACCTGTGCGATAGATGACACGGTACTTCGTTTCGCTTCGACGTAGTATGCGTCTGCGTCGCGCCTGAAGCGGGCAGTGATATCAAGACACTTGGACTCAGAGAAGATGATGAGGCTGGAAGGGAAGTCAAAGTCCTCTTCCAGTGCGGAGGAACCGGTGGTGTTGGGTGGAGGAGGGGGAGGGGTGTATTCAAGGGAGAGGTCAACAGGGGAAATCTTCGAGTAAAGAGGGACGAGCGCCAGAGTCTACACATGTCATCATTAGCTCTCGTCTCGACACCAGAGGGTAAACTCCACACGTACCTGCTCCTTTGCCTTGCGGAACTCCCCGTCGATATCATCGTCAGGTTGCCACACCCGTGGAACGCCTTGATCGTCATATCTGAAGCGTTCTTCAAAGTGTGAACGAAGCTTGCCAAGGATAGCATTATCTGCTGCTTGCTCATCGATCTTGGCGCGGAGAGCGAGCCAGGCGCGTTGATACAGTGACCATAAAGCAATGGCATTTTCGTCCTCGGTACAGTTGAAGGCTGCATCGAAACAAGTCATTGAGAAACAGTATCAATCTAAAGACGAGACAGTGCTCACTTTTGGCCTTATTGAGATATGACGACTTGGCATTGTCTAGCGACTGCTTGAATGCCCCCAAAACCCTGTCCCACATATCAGGGGCGGCCTTGTTCAAAGCAACATCCACAGGTTCCGAGATCTGTTTCTTGAAGTTCCTCTGTGCGCCAGTCAATTGATTAGAGGCGTCCAAACATATTGACTCCCAGAGTAGAAGCTCACCTCGATGAGATTGACCATCTTCTTGGTTTCGTCCTTCCTGCATATATCCGCAACGTTGGCCATCTCTTCTCTCAACAAGCCCATATCATCCTCCCAGCTCCATTCCTTCTCCTCAATACAGGCTTCCTTGGCGCCTTCCTGGAACTTTGTCTCATAGTTACTCCTTGCCTTGTCAACAACTTCAGCAAAGTTGTAGCCGTCGTGATCGAGTGCAGCATGTAGAGCGGACTTGAAGGCTGAGAGGCAAGCCTTATGTAGGTTCTTTAGTTGGCCGAGGAAGAGTGGACTAAGGGTGGAAGCAATAGTGGCGTGCATGTCAAGACGTTTTCGGGAGTATACACCTTGGTGGTAGCGAGAGGCATCCCGGTCATATCGGGCTTCATTGTGAACGAGTTAGAATTTTTCGTGAATCACCAGCGCTGACGAAAACTCACCAAGGGCTTGATCCCTCCAATCCCTCATCAACCCACCCAATCCCTCAATGACCCTTCCAGCTTCGATAGTTCGTTTCTGAGACTTTGCCTGCTGGTTGAACTCGGTGAGGGCAGTGGTAGAAATCTCATCACATCGGAATTGTGCCAAAAGTTCCTGTTGAGTGGGCAAGTCGAGATCCTTGTTCGTCTGGACTTGTTCCTGTTAAGTACAAGATAGGTCAATACAACGTAGACACAGATCGCCACCAAGATACAACAACCAGAAATACGTACCCAGATATGCTCCATGTAAAGAGCCACACCATCTGCCGGTATTCTCTTGTGATATACATCCTTGAAGAGGTAGTCCTCACGTCCCTTCATCGTAAAACGCTCTCTCAAAAGCGCAACCTCGTCTTCAAACCTCTGCGCCTCCAGAATCTTGTGAGGGAGGGTGGTGAATGATAAGTCAAAGTAATCCGACAGCTGGGTATGCTCAAGTGCTGGGGGTTTCAACAAAGAGTCCCAGATCCGCGTGAGGTCAGCGGTGAGCGTGTTTTGAAGGTTGGAAAGGGGGGTAACATGAGTGTGGTCTCGAATAACGAAGAGGAGGAGTGTTCGGGATTGAGGACCACCCTGAACTCTCTTCCCAAATAAGCCTAGGTTCACCTCCAAGACGGTCTTGAGTAGACCCAAGTTGGCACCTTGGTACAGGCCGATCTGGTGTTCCCACAAATTGATAATCATAACTTCCGAGGAAGCAAGAGAAAAAAGGGCAGATTTGCGTTCGAAGTCCTACAATTACGTCAGTTCGTATACCTTGAAGGCTCCGAAAGACGGTGCTGAACGAACCTGGTCCTCTCCTCGCTCTCGGCCATCTGTACCTTCGACGTCCATGACCATGACACCCATTCCTTCTCCTCTGCACATCCAGATACCTAGCGTATGCCACGGCCAAGAAATTGTGTCTCAGCTGTGGATTACAGCTGGAGGGAAATTACGTATGGGCCCACCTTTCGTAGTCTGCTGTCGCTTCGTCTCATCCATGACATCGAATGTAGTCCCGAACAACCTATTCAGGAGTGTGCCTGTACAGTTCACAGAATAGTTGTGAGTATGCACCGAACCACAGGGGGGTCGGACATAATGCCGTGTTAGCCAAGGACAGCCAAGGCTCACTCTTTCCAGTCGACTGTGAACCGAAAACGGCCACAATATTGTAGTTGAAGCCAGCGTTGCGGAAACCCCATCGTTCTATTTGGGCGGCAAGGTCTGGGCTAAAATTTCAAAGGTTAGACATTCGAATTGTCAAGTCGGAGTGGAACAAAATGACAGTCAACGAGTAATTTAAGCGTTGAAGACGCAAACCAACAAACTCGGGGGTACGACGCAAGAAGATGATGGAAAAAGAACTCACGTAAATTTCTTGTCGTCGTCGATTATCTGTGTCTGTTCCGAGGTCCCGTTTGGGACATGTCCGTTTAGCTTGGAGCTCGAGGCTGACAGACCCGTTGGCTCCTGTCTGGAGGAGCTGGTCCCGCCGTTTTCCAGGGGAACGCCACTCGTTGACGGTGGAGGTACAATTTGGGCGTCGAGAGGATCCGACATTGTTACACGCGTGTTGGTATTCCTCGTGGTCGTGGTCGTTGTCGCCGGTCTGTTGGCGTCAAAGAATATGAAAAGGGTACGACCTAGTTGAGCTTGGATAAGATAAGGTCCTCGTGGAGGCGGTGGTGGATGGGTAGAGAAGGAGGAGGGGTCCTGAAGAGACAGCAAACAGTAGTTTTTGGAGGCGAAACAACTTGCGAAGAGACACGACCTCTAATGGCTGGCCACGCGATGATTCTCACGTGTTTTCCTTTTTGAATTCGGTCTTTCCCGACAGACTGCCCCCACTGTGCTGCAGTGCTAGTGGAAACTCTCGACCACAACAATTCGGGGTCGGTAGACTCTTCACACTCGTCTTGCTACATTCTGAGCGCGAGACGTGTGACGTTGATCAGGCTGCTTGCGGCCCCTACCGGGTGGCATATGCGTGCATGCATATATCCGTGAGGTGATGCCTTGTACGTATCCTCACGATGACATTGGCCATATGAAGGTGTAGGAAATCCTTCAGCACTCAGTCACATACTCACAGGTATCGTTACGGGATGATTATTTCCACCAGAGACCTGTTTTCTACACCTGTTGGTTTCACAATCAAGCCATCACGAAGGGCCCCACAGTCATTGCCGGAATCGGTGCACACAAATATGAAACCGTCGCATCAATCGTTTTGTTGTTGGCAAGTTGCCGGTTTCCACAGTTCTAGATGATAATCCTTGTTTACAATGGGCTGTGCACCTTGTTGTATCCTGCACGCTCGTGTTTGCCGAAGATAAAAGGAAGCCTTTCACCCTCAACCCCTTCCCGAACAACGTACATATCCTCCCTTCTAACTACCATTACTACTCGTCCTTTGTCTCAACAATGTTGATTTCCTAGGCCTACAAGAAGTACAAAGCCAAGAAACAGGCTAAGGAGGAGCAGAAGCGTGCCGCGGCTGGTGGGCCTGGGCCAAGCTCTGGTGATCAGCCAGTGGCCCCTCGTCCCGATGGACAGGACGAAAATCGGTCGAGAACCTCGCTAGAGCGGGAGCAGGCCAAGTGATAAGTATGTATCAGTGTACAAGTTCGAGTCGTGGTTGGCCTGACTTTGCCTGTCCAGATGACCGAGTACATGGGGTGCAATGTTGTCTGCAGCTATCCCATGTCCCAAGGTTACTTTCGATGTACGTGCACCTTTCGTCTACCTTGATTAGTTTTTAATGCTGCGGAATAGCTGGACTGTCAGCGAAGCTATTGATGTGAGAAGGGAGCGTCCATGCGCATGGACGGTTTGTTTTTTGAAGATACCACGTTCGCGTTATTGTATATCCAGCATTTGTTAGCTTACTAGTTGAGATGATGAACATTGGCGTGTTCGAGACGGATAACTCCCTGTAAAGCGCTCCTACTAGTGGGCAGCTTCTGTCGCTGCCCACCCGGAGGTAGTGCTGCAATATTGCTGGTTCGACGAGTCACCGAGCTAAAGAGGCGAAGAGAAGATCGATATATCAATCGGGATGCGACGAATTTGAATGAAGATGTGACGTTCGATACGTCACGTTCATGCAGTCCATCGCTCTTAGGAAGCGGAACCGTTAGGTCTCGAGCGCGATGATAGCTGGAGGGGGTTTGGCTAGCGAAGCTGGAGTTGTAGCTGCCAGGACCATCCCGATACGAGTCGGAGGTCCTCCACCCGAGTGTACATGCTTCTCGACAAGCTACTACCGTCTGCCATCTGGGATCACTGAGAGCCTGTTCCCATGGGTTCCCGATATCATCGCCTACGTTAATATTGCAGAAGTCGGAATCCTTCGACAAGATAACGCAATCTGCCATGGTCCCCGAATAATATCAGTTCGATGAATGGCCGAACACTTGACTCGTTGGGCTGAGGTCCGTGAACGCATGAACCCGGATTGTGCGGAATATTGGTTAATATTGCAGACGTTGCCAAAAACTGAGAAGAACTCGCGTCGCATGATACACCTTTTGTATCCCACTGAATAAGCAAGGGATTCACCGCACAATGAAAATATCGGTGGCGCGTCAATGCTCGGGGATGGAGGTAACAGATTGGTACGGCATCATTATATGGTGTTCCCCGATTTCAAGTTCGACATATATATTGGCAAAGACGTCCTCGGAACCGGGGACGCGCAAAGTCAGTACATTAAACTCCTGATCCAGTTGTCATTTGAGAAGCTCGCGCTGATCCAGTTACGACAGATACTGGTTACTCAGTTTTCGGAGTCGCTCGCCATGCGTTGAAGGCTTGTCTTCACGACGAGCTCAGACTGTCCGATTGACTTGCCGTCGTGTCCGGACTTTGGCATGTCGTCCAGAGGGACAGAAGGAGCAGTAAGCATGCCAACTACGATACCTTCCAAAACAGGTCCAACGAAAGTCTTCTCTACGTCCTGGCGTCAATTTGAACTTGTCCAACGAGAAGCTAATCGGAACCCCGAATCCTTCGTTGACACGGTTTTTTTCGTCTTCCCTTCATATACTCTCTCCTCGTCCTCGCCCTCCCTACAGAGATTTGTATTCTCTCCCCACGCTCTTTTCACCGTCACTCGTTTTCCGTCCTACCGTCCCTGGCCGTCTTTCTTTGGTCATTCTCGGCCATGGCCTCCTCCAACCTTGTCACCTCCGCCCTCTTCCTCCCTATCCCCATTCTTTCCCTTGCTTTATTGTCCTACAATTGGCGGGCCCGCAGAATCACACCTTTGAAAGCCGCCCTCCTTGTCTTGATTGCCATCCTGTCTGCCATGGCCGGCGGGACTGGGTTGAGTGGTGCGATAGGTAGTTGTGAGCTCCTCATAATGGTGGCAAAAGCATTCGTAAATCTTCTCGAGTGCGCATGTAAGTTGTCACCGTTGACCTAGATGTTCTTCCGATGCTCAAGGTCGCGCGGCTCAGTGTCCGGGATCTCTCTATTCGCCCTTGTTTCATTATCTTCTCATCCCACACTGTCCCCGCGCCTTGTCAAATCTTTCCTAGCATTGGCCGCCTTTCTTCTCGCTTGTGGTTTGTTGTTCCTGCTTGTTTAGTCGCATGCGTTGGTGACATCATACGTCCAAACAGAGTTGGTCTCTGCCCTCGTCCCCGAAAGTCCTCCACTTCTCCCTCCCATTTTGGCGGTGACATCACGTGGCGCCATGCTCTCCCTTGCATTGGTCACAGCCATACGTTCGTGCTCTCGAGATCCAGCGGTTCAAGTGGAGGTCGACATCGAGAAAGGTAGCCCAGCCCGAGAATCCTCTTTCGGGAAGGCCCCAGTTCGGGTGTCCTCTCCAACCCCCGGCACTTGGCCATTCCCTGCCCCTCAGGCTCTCCCACCGCGAAGCCAACCGAAGAGTAGGAGCTGTTCTGCAAGCAGTAAAGTGACGGTGACCAGCCTTCCTCGATCGTTGACACTCACTCGGATGCGTGATTGCGAAAAGGGGAACGACCATCATAACACGCACCCTGCACGGATTTCCCGCGTGTTTCTTGCAGTCCTCGCTGCAGCACAAACAGCTTCTATAATGTGTGCTATATTGAGCGTTGCTTGCAGTGTTGTTACACAACGTTCAATCACCGACGCAAATATATCTTTATCACGCATCATTATTGCGCGGGCTATTTGCACTCTCCTATGGGTAATTGCGGTCTTGGCAGTCATTCAATGTGAGTCCCGTGTTTGCATTTCCACGCCAGACTCTTATATCGTGCTGCGGGGATACAAGTTGTCCCTGTTGATATCCGGTCGAATATTTCGGATGCAGCAAAGCAACGCGTGGCAGGCCGCGAGCCCGACAAATTCGGATGCGGCGTCCCCGCACCACGGACACTCACCCATCCCAGGTCCCCAGACTCAATACCTGATTTCCTCTCCTTGCGTGACCCTTTCGCGAGTCCGCCGCCGCCGCCGCCACCACCACCACCTTTCCCGCCTGTCGGACTTGGCCTTGATGAAGTAGGATGGAACGGAAACAACGATATTGGCGTGCAGTACCGCTTCCCTGCGCCTCGTTCACTAGTCAATGGAAAAGGTAGGGCAAAGGGTAAAAAGGTCCGCTCAGGCGGGAGGAAACACCTCGTGCACCAAGGTTCTACTCGGGCGTTGCTTCCCCTCCCTCCCCTCCCAACCACCCGACGCACAGAAGTAGATGTGGACAAAGAGAAGTGTTTCGGAGACGAAGCGCGTCTCGCCCAACTCCTTCTCCAGTCCCTTGGCGAGGGTGCCGGAGAGTGCGAATCTCTTCATACGCCTACTTTGCCTACGGTGCCACTCCCCCAAGCTGCACACATGCAGCTGTGCTCGCGCTGGAGTACAAGTACGACTGTTCGGTCTACGATGACCGCTTCAATCAGTAACAAGTCTGGCGTGTCAACGTATGCGTCCTTTGCGAGTGAGAAAGTTCGGGCGAGCAGGATCTCTATGGGCACTATTGCTTCAGGGATGGGCAGCCGCAAGAGCTCAGAAGCAAGGCGGAAGTCTGGTGCGCCAACTGCGTCTTCCTCGAGGGGTTAGATTATCGCTACTTGGAAACCTACAAACTTCTCAGCAAGTACAAATGGATTTTTTATGATGACAAGATATCTGAACTTTGAGCAGGTTTCGTTGCATATCCTCTCGTTTTCAAGGCAAAGGCCATCTCAAAGTCGACCATCCGCATCATCGTTCTATACCATTTCGTTGTCCGCCGATACAACGTATCCGCAAAGATCTCAATGTCCTATCATCCGCAAGTTCGTTATCAACTTAGAGTCTACGGCACTGTACACGTTTAATATCCCTCGCAACTTCATTATTCGCTGAAACCACCATCTCGATATACATGCGCCCTCTTTCAACGCTTCGCCAGGGCCAGTGTTCTCAAAAGCATTGACTCTCTTTCTGCAACTTGCAAACATACTGCTCATCGCTGTTGTGCCTTACACTGTCCTTTCCCTTGTACTATCGCTTCTGCCCATAGCAATCGCCCACGGGCTGTAACACTCGTTCACAATCATTTCAGCCGGATGCGGTCTCTTATTCTTCTTTTATTGCTGTCCTATCCAATCATACGGGCAGTGTTTACGGCCGAGTTACACGGTGGTATTTCGTTGGCTGTAATACGTCACGCACGATATAGCCCTTTAGTTGTATTTCTTGTAGAGTAGTAGATAAAGTTCGATTTTGGAGCATGATCAAGTCATACTAGATAGTCCCACGGCTCCGTGTGTACCCAATGTTCGTGTTTCGACTCTGGCGCACTCAATTCAAGTCGCGATGGCTTTATATAATATTTGGACTTAGGCTGGTGGGAGTGTCACAAGTAGGGCTGTATATTTTCTTTGACAGAAATCGAGCAGCTCGTTGCACAATAATGGCATCCATAGTGCTCGAGGGTGATTTCAGGCACTTTATAACACATACCTGGACCACACATCAACCGTACAATACAAGAATGTTTGTTTGGATCAAAGACATGGCGAGAAACCTGAAAATAATTTCTCCGAGGGCCTTTGATCCTGGGGATCAGCTACAAAATAAGAGAGGATATGTGTTAAGTTCTCCGCTGCTTTTACCATTTCCGTTTTTTACCATAAAAATTACATGGAGCTCTAGCCAAGGCCTAGGCTACCCTACATCCGAGCAAGGAGACTACACCTTATTTCTTAGAATAAAATTAATTTACTATCAGAAATAATGATTTGCATGTCTTAAAACTACTGAATAACGTTCAATCGGAACCAAAATTAAATTCTTACTTAAAATTTGATAATTAAATTAAATTATTTATCTTATTATATATGTTTTTCACAATACTTAATATCTCTTTTAAAAATAAATTATAAAAATAATTAAAAATATCTAAGAATAATTATCTACTATATAATTAAAGTATCAATTGGAATTTGTGGTTGGTAAGTTATTCGTTGTACTTCGAAAAAAAACGCGAACACCAGCTGACTCCTGAGGGATATCTAGTATGCTAGACCGCTGCAAAGTCTGCTTCCAACCTAAGTTAGAACAAGTTACTACAATACATACATACTAGTAGCCCTGGTCCACTCGCTCGCGTTACACTAGTGACCACACTAGGCCTTGTATGTAGGACGCCTCTAAACCATGCTTGCCACACACAAGGTCTCGTCGGCGGATTGATCACTCGGAAAACGTTGTGCAATACAGATCTGCTAATCACCCCCCTGGATATAACTCGAAGAACGACATCTAGGCAAGTCCTATAAGTGCGTCTCACTGCATATAAATATTCATAAAAATCATTCTTGCTCCTCCAAAGGCCCCAAAGGGTAACGGATCCCAAGAATGTTCTCTTCGTGGGCTTTGATTTCTGCGGAATATTCACGGTCGTCAATCGTGTGTCATTAACGATTAGCCAGTACCGGGGGAAAAAAACACTTACGCAACGCCAGATGTTTGGAATGGAAGCGACATAGAGCCAAGTTACCCATCGTGCACCAGAGCCCATCAAGCTCCTTTCCTTTCTCTCCGCGCCCACCTATCCCGCGCCACACGCTGTTCAGCTCTCCCTCCTCGTCGAGGCCCCAGATCGGCTGGATCTTATCGTGGAGGTCGACATCTTTGAGGAGTGCACGATACGTAGTGCGTGCATCAGCATAACTAGCCATGACGATCTGTGAGTCACATAAACATCGCCAGGGCACACACAAATACAAACCCAGTTGCGAATACGACGACGTCTGCATCCAAAGTTGAGCCGTCTTCGAACAGTAAGCCGGTTTGCGTAAATTGTTTGATGGGGCCGTCGCTCTTGAGGTTGATTTTCCCATCTATGATCATTTGAGAAGCGCCGACGTCTAGGGCGAGGGGGGGATATCAGCCAACTCTGTGCGTCCAAGAATTCTCGAAAAACTGACCCAGGTAGTACCCTCCGGCCTTCTGCCATGCCAATAGGAGGAACCCAGAGTCATCCTCTCCAAATGTCAACTTGAACCCCACTTTGCGAAGGCCATCAAGTAGCTCCCTAGCAAAGATTAGGGACTTCTTGCGGATAGCAACGAGCGAGAACGCACTTGTCAGCCTCAGCAATGTCCTTCGTGACACGCTGATGCACAAACTTGAGAAGGTGATTTGGATAGGAAGCATTTACACGATCGGCGATGTCGGTTGGGGGACCACCCTCCCAGAATAGTGCTTGGAAATGAGAATCCGTGAGCGGTAGAAAATGGATGGTATGAGTTATCATTACCCAGAAGCCGGGGCATGCCTTCTTTGGTGGACATGATATAGGTTGGGCTTCGCTGGACCATGGTCACATCTACATGAAAAGTGGGTTGAGTCCGCGACTGCCATGTGTGCAACTCACCGACGCCATGTTCTACGTAGTCAGCACAAATATCATGGGCTACCCATCATGAGCTCCTGCTGCCAGAGCACCTCTGGAATTGACACACCCGATGTGCAAGCGCCAATAACGGCGACCTTCTTTTCCAAATGATCTGTGGCAAAATTATGTTTGCTCGAGTGCAAGATCTGGCCCCTGAACTCGTTCTTTCCTCACTGTAAGAAGTCAATACAAAGACAACCTAGCTACTACTCACCTTCCCGGGAATGTCTGGGATACGGGGCGTGCCACTTCCTATACCTAATGCTAGCACCACATGGTTCACCTTAAATGTTCGTTTTCTTCCATCTCCGCGTTCAACATCTACGGACCAACGTTTTCCACTATCTCCAGTTTCCTTTTTGATTGAAGCGACAGTTGCCGAAGTCCATACGTTTAGTTCAAGCGAGTGAGCATAGGATTCGAGCCAATCGGCCAGCTTCAGTGCTGGGGTATATACCGGCCAAGAGGGCGGAAACCTAATATAACCCGCCGTATCTGCAATGAACCTTGACAGACGAAAGGATCCACTTACGGTAAGTAGGGCATGTGGTCGTACCCTGGAATGGCTTGTTAGAAGTCGTTATATTGCGAACGCGTCAGCCTCACAAACTGGGTCATGCAAACAGAGGGCAGCATATCTCTTCCTCCAGTTGTCCCCTACCCGTTCGTTGCGTTCAACGACGAGTGCGTTGAGACCGAGCATCTTGAGACGCGCGGCAACATCCAAACCACTCTGACCTCCGCCGACTACGATCACGCTGGGTTCCTCGTCAAGGAATTCTCTTTGCCTCTCGCGCTTACTGGCCCACTTGCCGTGGTTTGGTTGATGGTCTCTCAGAGGGCCGTTCAGTTCTGGGAAGCCCTTCAGGTCCTCGAGGTTGGTGTACACTACGTGGGCTTTCCAAGAACCGTCTGGGAGAGGAACGAGCCTGAATACACCCGATGCATGCCCCACGCTCGTGTCAAAATCGAAGAAGGCTTGTATCCAGACAATGTCCTCGTACGGCCTCTGAAGCTCCACGAGGTCCTTCCGAAGTCGGAAAGAGTTGGGTTGTGGTTGGATGACCTTCAGCTGGTCCTCGAGAAACTTGGACACGGCGTTCTTGCCCTCAAAAGTGTGGAAGTCCCAGGTGAGAGCAAGCATGTCGCGCCAGAAGACACCGTCAAGCAGCAAACCGAGCACCCCCGGTACGTCGTTGTCACCTACTGCGTTGGCGAATCTGGTGAACCAGCCATCAGCAACAGCCTGCGCGTCGACGTTTGGATCAACTGTGCTTCCCAGCTTCTGGAGGGTGGGTAGGCAAGTACTACGGGTGGCCATGATAACAGGAACAAGGATGGGTGGACGTGCTGATAGGAACTCTGCCTTTAATTTTTTATATTTTTGATTCAAGGTCATATGCATAAATGTACTATCCCCTACCGTTGTCCCACCCACAATTCAGCACTTTGGTTTTACTGAGCTCAAATTTTATCATACAGCTTAGGCACTTTGCACGTGTTAACTTATATGTTGTATCCACGTACTCGAGCTTGAACGGACAAGATTGATAGAGGGGCTGTGGAGATCTCATTTTTTGGGCGAGTGGTCCTCGAATGCTGGCTGTCACATGCGGGCGGAGTTAGAACACGTTTGGTGGACATTCAAGGCAATGGCTGGCACAGGGGGAAAGCTGACGGACTACTGAGATCCAGCTAAAATAGGGCGCGTGCACAACCATCCAACCTCACGGTCCTGTGACACTTTGTGACACTTGACTTAGCATCCTGGAGGCTACGTAGAATTTCCAAATTGGGAATGACGAATCCAACGAGAGAGTACTCAATAAAATCCAAGATACGGTTAAATTGCTACAATAAATTCGCATTATCCAAATTTTCCATGAGGCTGTCAGGCACGGCCCTATGCATCCCTCAATACTTTTTTGAAGCCCAAATTGGCCTGTCAATCCTTGCGAGTACACATCCATAAATCGAACGTGAACGAGTCGCAAAGATGTTAGAAGCTACAGACGCCATGCTGATAAATGTTTTAACTTACCAGCGCATTGTTATCACTGATGGTACTGAATCCAGCACAGCAAGAACATTGCTTTCGAGGTCAGCTTCCTTCGATGACGCGGGAAATTGGCGATAAAACGCTTCGCATATCCCCAACACTGCTCGATAAAGTTAAGTTCACAGTGGAATTCAGGGAGGAAGAGGATCCGGTAACCCCAAGCTTTGCAGTGCGCCTCCAGTAGGGACTCGACCATCACAAAATCAGGCTGTGTGTACAAGATCCTGCAGCAGCAGCCATGGGTGGTATCCTTAGGACACTTGAAGTCCTTACACTGCGCCTTTAGGTCAGTAGAATCTTCGAAACTGTGTTCCTCAAGGACGACCGCCATTCCCTTGAAGTGGCTCGCTCAGGCTTCCCGCATCGGAGTCCATGGTTTTCGAGCATTGAGTCTGTATTTTGTCTGGGACCGAGTGTGGATCCCAACTTGAACTATCTTCTGATACATAGTATTTTTGGTATGTACTCCACATCTCCTGGACATGATCCTGCTGTGAGGAATTGGTGTGCTGACATTGCTGAGTGAACTGAGACTCGGAAGCGTGGGCCTGCCGAATTTACCAGGGAGTTGACACTCGAATCTTCGACTCTCTGCTTTCGGGCCCCAGCCTACAAGTGCAGAGACGGCTCGACGATCTTATCGCATTGGCTGGCACTCTGTCCGATGGAGGGCACGGTTGCAGAACTTAAGGCAATCAAAGAGCACCTCACAGAAAACCCCTCGCGTGCGGGTTCAGCTCTTTTTAGTAGTTCACGCGCCGCCAGTGTCGCATTCCCCTTCCAGTGCCCACGAGTTTTCACATTTCCAAGCACCAGTTACCTCCGAGCCAAGGGTCATCATATCCATTATACTCGTCATCACTACCCCAGATGTCACATACCACACAAAACCACCTCATTCCTGATCATTTCTCTAATGGCACACTTCACTTGACTACCAACTTGGGCACTCGTTCTGTGGCTTCTGTGACTGATCGTGACATTCGTTGGGCCCTGGAATTTATTTAATTTGACTTGACTTTCTTGGACATGTGTGCAGTGTCGTATTACTTCATCGCATAGCACTACTTGGCAGCGACCCTACACAGCCGAGTCAAAGCTTCATCTCTTCATCCCTTCAAAATTTGCCTTTAAAGTCGACGTTGCTTGTACCTTCATAGTAACTTTTCCCACTCTCTCATCCGCATTTGCATTCCAAGACGGTACTGGCTACCGCTCATAATCCCTCCTTATCTTTCTCAACCATCGATCCACCTGCAACATCCTCAGCCCAGCGATGGGAAGCATCTACAACACTCCGAGAACTCACCCCGGGATGCTCACAAACATCCCGTTCGATCTTATTCATGAGGTCGCCGGTTACTTAGACTCAAAAGCTTCCGTCTTGCAACTTGCCCTGTCGGTTAGTGTGTTGCTCGTTTGTGCAAGTCTGTTCTCACTCTGTCTGCAGAGTAAACATCTGTTCCTAAGCTTATGTCCTTCGCTGTATTGCAACGTTCAGCTAGACAGCGCGCAGCAGTGCGTCGCGACACTGTCAATGCTAAATATCCGCCCCGATATCGCCAGACACGTCCGAAAACTCGTAATCCGGTTTTCACCTAGCTCCGCAATACATTCCGAGGATCTCAATGGGTGTACGGTGTCCAGTCTGGTGAAATGTCTTGCATCGAAACTGGACTCACTCCATACGTTCATCTGGGACGCCGAGGAGATCCCGCAATGCGACGATATGTGGTTTGCACTCCGAATGTCGTAAGAGAAACAGACCTTCGTGTGATGATACCTTGGCTAAACTCAATATTCTTCAGGTGCCCACGACTTCGAACCGTCGGCACTGCTTACGGGGCCGAGCTTCCGAAGAGTCACAGTTCTGTCCGTTTCACTTGACTTGTCTGGAAGATCTCGAAATTTATCGTCCTTCCAGCTGTTCCAATTCAAAGGGCTGCGCGGCTTTCTTCTCAGCCTGAAGCGCGGTTTTTACGAACGATACTTAGACTCCGACCTTCAAGGTGAGTTTTGCCCCAAGGTCACGCAGCGAGCTGTATTCCTTACGAATGTAGAGTTACCATCTGAGTCCCGGCTCTGGGATATGCTCATCAATCGCTCGCCAGACCTCGAGGAACTACAGATTGCTGGTGCTTCTTTCACTTCCATGCAGCCAGTCCATCCACTTTGTCAGGCTCACTGGCCGCGACTGCATACTCTTTCCCTTGGGGACATCCTCTTAGATTGGCAGCCCCGTGTTGGCGTCAAGCCGCCATTCATCGCTTTTCTTGAGGCACACCCTCACTTGCGCTCCCTTCGCACGTCACGTGCAGCATTGAACCCGGCGCTCCTTCCTTCCCTTGAACAAGGGTCATTGTCTCAACTCACTCACTTTGGCGGCGCTATAGAGCATCTACAGGGCTTGGCCAATATCCATTCACAGATTACCAGCGTAGCGCTTGACGAACCCCTGATCGTTAGAGATTTCGCACCCTTGCTTGTGGCAGGTGTCCTGCAAGGTTTGAAGTTTCTGACCGAGCTGCGTGTCTGTTTCGTATTCCACTCAATCTATGATGGCGGGAGCCTGATTCGGTCCATTGTGAGCGCCTGCCCGGGCCTCACAACGCTCGAGGTGGTATGTGTGCGCGGCCCGTCGTTTACCATTGTGCGCCACTTTCCCCTCTCATGATTCAGTTGTAGCTAATCCACCATTTGCTTTCTATTTCGCAGGAAAAACTCGCAAAAGTAATTTGTGCACTTCCTCGCCTGCGACATCTCCGTGTTACCCTTGTCCGTTCTCGGCACGAGGAGCCGCTCTCAACCTGTGCTGCCTTAATTGCACGCTCGAACCCTCGACTATACACCTTTTCCATAACTTTCATCCCACCCGAGCTTTCACTCCCCCTTTCGTTAGGCGTGGAGATCGGCCGTACCAGCGGCGACCCTGGTCATCACTATGCAGAGACAGGGAACTATGTGCTCAGAACAGACGGACACGGTCTACCTACCGCCGTGACGTGCACAGAACGCCGAACTTCTCGTTCGCTCTTCTCCTGGCTGCCCACATTCCCTATACCCTTGGTTGTACCGATCATATCGTTTGGGAGCACACCGCGTACTACAAGTCAAGGCATGATGAAATACTGCTACACGCTTGACTTGCGTCCTGGAACGAAGAAGCATAACGGACTGGGGCTAGTCCTTGAGAGGAGCGCTGCTGGAGAGGAGGTGAGGGTGCTCATCGTGCTCATGTCTCTGA
Organism: Paxillus rubicundulus Ve08.2h10; assembly: GCA_000827395.1. Lineage (NCBI taxonomy): Eukaryota > Fungi > Basidiomycota > Agaricomycetes > Boletales > Paxillaceae > Paxillus > Paxillus rubicundulus. Next base: position 33,464 of record KN824891.1, on the reverse strand, counting down.
CTGGACTAGCGCTTTGGGGATTCTTCGCCTGAGCCTTGAGGCTCTATATTTTATCCTTCGAATTGTTGTCTCACCATACACAAACTATCACTCCCTCCAAATCAATATTATGCTGTGTCAAATTTCCCCCATACCTGTCACTACTGACTATAACCTATCTAATTGTTGTCTTTCATGTTCCTGTTCAAACTCGTATCTAGATACCTCATGGTTGTAATTTACGTAGATGGTGTTGACTAGCCCTAGCACCGTACTCGGTACGGTGAAACAAGTTTATTAGGCTGCAATGCCAACTTGGTTTGAAGTCAATTATTCTTTCTAGTGCATGAGGGTGGCAACAGTGGGGACGACGTGGCCGCATCAATATTTCCATCTATTCGTATGTAGATCCCAGGCGCCCGTTGTTGGTCAATGCATCATGCACAACTACAATACTACGAGACGAAGAAGTGTACAAATAAATGTTTTTGTATTTGTACACCAAATCAGGTTCACCTCGTCCAAGCCTTACAGAGTCAAGTCAGTAACTTTCCCAATCTCTAGGACGCGATATACGTTCTCAGGAGTTCTCCATCGTGGCCTCTGTCTATTCTTTCTCCTCGTCTTACTCGTACTCCGGGAATGTTATATCCGCAGTAACATCAATGGAAAGCGTACTTGCAATCGCTGTAGGACTTGGTTTACGCGTCGTTGTCGATGTGGCTACAGATAATGACGACAGGGTCGGCGGTGAGTCCCACCATTATTTTTACTGAACCTGGTACTTGATCTCTTATTTTTAGGTGTCCTCGTAGGGCTTTGGGAGGGTGTCATCCTCAACCACTTTGTCCGCAAGATGCCCCGTTCATTTGACCCCTACATCGGTTTCGGTTTTCGAATATTTGTGGATTTTCTGTTCACGCAGTCGCTCTCTCGTCTCGCACTGGTCGCTCTCTGGACAGTGGTTGGTATGCTTCTAGCAGACGTCGCGCCCACTGTCTGGTATGACTCGGGTCTCCGACGTATTTACCGTCGAATACGCAAGGACGTTCGTCACATGAAACGGGCTGTCCCAGATATCAGAATAAAAAACGACATCCCAAGCGTACGTTTCTTCACACCCACACGGGCGACCTCGACGGCTGTGGCAGGCTCAATACGCAGCGATAGAGCCTCCATTGCTCCGTCACCTGCCCCTTCACCAGCACCTCCACGTATACAAAGACGCAGTCCTCCAGGAACCTTCCCTGATGCATCAGGATGGTCAGAAATCGATGTAGAAATTACTGCCCGCGAGCGTGTCGTTGTGAACCCACGACCTTCCCCTTCTTTTATACCCTCACGAGAAGATGTGGGATTTGGAAGTGCGGACACAACTCACGTTCATACGCCCCGAGCGCAAACTACGCACCTTCAAGAGACCACGATTACTATCACCCAAACACAAAACGAGACTGTCCTATTGGAAACCGTCGTTGGCCCCACTTCATCCACGCTTATCGATCCTATCGATTATGCCTCACGTCACAACTTGCCCATGATACCCGATGACTGGGTAGATGTTACTCCTCCCACACCCTCCCGGCCAAATACACCTGTACATGTGTCCGAACCCTCTCCCTCACACGATCCTCAGCCAGACCCCCCCGCCTTCCTCGACAGCCAACCCTGCCCCGCGTCTGTCGTTGTCCCTACCCCCGCGGTTAACGCCCTCCCTGACATCACCGACATCGATCTCGGCGAGGGTGCCAGGTCATCACACGTACCACACGGAATTCCCCTCCCTGGATCGCGTGCGGCATCTGTCATCGGTGGCATATATGACCAGCCCCGCGCTGCATGGCGCGAGAACGTCCTTTCCCACGTTGACAAGGCCAGCTCCGACATTGGTGTCGATCCCTTACGGCCGTACGCGCCTTTCGTCGCTACACACGCAAGAGCCGCGTCTGGATCACATACTCGGACTGGGTCCACTGAGTGGCTAGGATCCAAACTCAAGCATTCCGAGCACGGCGACGCTCCGGAATTTCCCCTTAAAACTGACACTACAAAAGAAGAGCCACCAGTTGGAGGGAAAGCCGAACTGGTCAGTGGAACACCCCACGTGGACAGCGCTGCGCGAGAGCCTGAATATCAGATGCCTACTCCTGCCCAAGTTGACGCTCCACCTAACATCCTTAAACAGCCTATGGATCGCGGGTCGACATCATCACCAGCAGACAAAACGCACCTACCGCAAACGACTACTCAGCCTGAGACTGCTCCCGTAGATGGTGTCAATGTTGATGCTAGCCTGGTACCACCTGAAACTGGGGTGGACAATGGAACTCGCTCGAAGCCGAGTGGAGGCTCAGTGTTCGATGCCGAGCCAGCATGCTGCATGCCTCCTCCTCCATTCACAGAGTTTGCCAGCAGTGGAGAAACTGTTGTTGCTGGAGAAGGTTGCAGAGATGAAGATCCCGTGACGCAGGACAAACAGCCCACTAAACTCACCGAGGAACAAAGAGCCACTGAGGATAAACGACGAGCCTTTCTGCTGAAACATCTCGAAAAACTACAGGCCGATCGTGATCGTTTACAAGGGGACTTGGGCGCGAGGAACAAACCACCTGTCAAGGTTGCGGCGGGCATCGCGTCAAATCTGGCACAGACGGAGAAGAGCCTGAGCGCTGTGCAGGCAAGAATTTCAAAGACTTCTTTCTCTGGTCAGTCGTTGTTTTATTCATTCGTATCGCAGCTGACCGCCCTCCAGAGCCCTCGACAAATTTCTCAACACCTGACATTGACGTGAGCGGTAAATCTTCCGAGCAAATTGATTCCAAGCTTGCAAGTGCGATATTGGACATGCTTTTGGAACGGGACGATGCGGGGCCCATGACTATACAAGTCCTCATCAAAGGGAAACCTGCAAACAAAAGGTCCAAAGATGCTAAGGCGGCCGTTCTTGCGTTCGTTTCACAGTAAGGCCTCTGGTAGCTTGTGGAGCGTCTCTGGTTGACAGCACGACATTGACAGGAATCAATTCTCATCACGACCTAGACCTGGTGAAGCCACAACTCCAAACATCGATACCATCGAGATCACATTCTAACTTTTGGTTGGTCTTTACGGCGTCCAACTGCCAGACTGTCCTGTACAGATATCACGCTTTCGATAATGTTTTATGGGTAACCGCTACTGGGTTTGTACATAGTGTCTGTATCATATCCACGATAGTCATGCGGATGTTCTTTGGTGTTGTTGCCATCTACAAAGATACCCCGCTACAGTATCACCCACGTCAGCGCGCCTGAGCGAACCCACCAGTCGACAAACTCTCTGGAACTGGCCCCCCACAACTATTCGCCTCGTCCTTGTCAGAAGTCACCTCAATCTCGATCTCACCACCGCTACGGAAAGTGTCGTAGAAGTCTATATAGCATCTCGATGCTGCGGGCTTGCCGTTGATGGTGACGCTCTTGACGTACGCGGCGACGCCCTTGGGAATAGGGTATGCGACAGACTTGGGGTCATAGTTCTTGACGGTGACGGTTGTGCTTGCGTTGAGGTAGCTGTTATGGATGGTGTATTTGGGCACGAAGGGCGAGACTATGAGGTAGTGTGTTGATGAGGGGACTATGATTGGGGTGTGCCGGAGTGAGCAGGGAAGCAGTTGGGAAGAAACAGTGACGAGTGTTTACCTGGGTAAAGGCCAAGTAGATGGAAGGTCAATAAACTAGCCATGGCTGCTTGGTCGTCGTTTCCGGGAAGACCGGCAACATCTGCGTCGCGGAAATGGTCAGTGTGATCGAGGATGGGGAGCCGAACGCCAGTAGGCTTACTTATACTGAAGTTGTCCAAGACAACACTGCGAACGCGGTCGACAGACCTCGCAGGTCGGTTAGCATAGTGGTACCCAATAGGAGTCTAGTCACGTCAGCAAAAACGATTCAAGGCAAGCATGGCTGAGGGCTGACCTGGAAAGAGGGCTCGTTGCCGGAGAGGTAGTAACCACCCTTTTGGGTAATGCATCTAAGCAGGGATGCACCCATGAAAACTGACTAGTACTCACATCAAAGAAGTGGTCCAGTCGTTCCAAGAACGTTTCCTAGAAGAGAACGATTATCAGACTCGTGGGTCACAAGACAGATGTATTTACATTTCCACCCATGAGCTCAATGAGATGGGCTGTGTCGTGGGGGGCATACCTGCGTGATAATTCAGTTTATGGATTGCCCTGTCAAAAACAGCGATTATTACCAGCTATACTCCCAAGAAGACGATTCGTAGAATCCATTCGTATTATCGGCTTGCAGCGAGCACGCTGTTGCCTGGTGACCATTTGGGGAGCAATCGACAGGGTCTGTGTAGAAAAATGTTCCGTTTGAATATCGCTTTTGCATAAAACCTAAGAAACATGGTTAAGTAACAAGTTGCCAATCATTGGAGAGGGTGAGTCACCCTTGAATCCATCGCTGACGACACTGGGGTCCCAGACATTGCGGTAATACTGAAAACCAGGAGATTTTGATTTGGTCAAGGAAGTGGAAATATTGAACGTACATAGGACCGATTGGTGTACTTTTCGACATCATCAGACTTTCCAAGTACTTGGGCAACCTGACGAATGGCAAAGTCCTCGAAGGCGTACTGGATGGAGACCGTTACAAAGAGGGGTGCTCGTGCTAGAGTTGAGACGTACCTCAAGCGTACGACTACCCTCACGGGTCTGACTGCCTGTACTCGACGTATCAAGAACTGCAAACGGAACGTATCCATATTGTCTGAATCTCATTCAGCAGCGCGCTCATTTGCAGCGTGGCATCGCGTACTTGTAAACGTTAACTTGTCTCCCCATCGTGTCCCACTGCGGTGGATTGACCTCGCCATCCGTGACCATCGCAGCGTAGAGCTCGTTCAGGTCTATGCCTAGTGCTCCAGCGTTGTTGTGATAGTTAACAGCGAACTGCGCGACAATGTTGTCCCCACTCGAGCCACCTTGGGTCCATCCCGGGAGATTGTTAGCACGGCACTCCGGCATCCAACCAAGCTTGCGCCACCCGTCGATGTAGGTATCGACGATTTGCGCAAACTCAACAGGGGAGTGCAGTGTCATTAGGGGGTAGTAGGTGCGAAACTAGGAACGTATTAGTTTGCTTGTTGCGCTGTCAAGTAACAAAGGTTTACCGTGTCCCAGCTGCAGTACAATGAATCAAAGTAGAAGGACGGCGTGTTCGCAAACGCGCCTTGCGTCTCGAGAGTAGCATTGTTCTACCCGCGCACAGTCACCCGAACAGCCATCGTGAGGTGAACTGGAAAACTCACAGGTGTAAGAGAAGCACGATACAGCGATGAGTATAACATCTCCGTGACATTATCCGGGGTCCCCGCAATGTCAATTTCGATCTTGCTCAGTTTTTCATTCCATTTCTCTTTTGATGCGCTGACGATTCTCTCAAATGAGCTCGTGCCAATCTCTTCTTCGGCATTCGCGCACGCCTGGTCGGCGGAAACAAATGATACACCCACGCGGAGGATGACTTCTTCAGGGTTGCCCTCGTACGAGAAGAGCGCACCAGACTGGTATGGCGCGCCGATGAGGTTTTGGGAAAGATTAAGGTGAGTTTGACCGAGTCCTTTGGCATCAAGGCCGTAGGTATTACCCGTCCACACGCCATACTCGCCCAATTTCTGCGTTCCATTTTCCAAGAGGTCGTAACAAGCGAAAGCCTGGTACTGGTGGGTCCAAGGGGCAAAGCTGAACATCAAAGCATGAATTGGGGCGGTAGGGACGTTATCGGGCGAAAGAGTCTCACCTCGAATCCCAATGACCGCCGATTGTGATCCGGCCTTTGTCTGGGTCGATATCCATCACACCGCCAGTGAACGAGGCGGGAAGGTCGTTGGCCAGGTCGAGGACAAAGTAAGGTTTCGAACCCTTGGGAAACGTAAAACGCTCCAAGCCGCTCCGACGCGTCGAGGTTGCCTCTATCTGGATGTCGTTGTCCAGGGTCAGCGAGAAGTACCCCGGGTACGCGTCTAACATCGCATCAGTATGACATGCAAGGGAAAACGTGAACGCACACACCATCCGTGTTGTTTTTGCGATACCTCTCACGAGCTAACAATGTCGTCGTGCAGGCATCAAACCCTCCAGGACATAGAAGAGGCATCACCTCAAAATTTCCATAGGACCCGAGCGAAGAACCCGTGCCGCTATCATGCAAGGGGCTGATACCACGGACCTTCTGAGTGGGGTCTGCGATATAACCTAACCTCCAAATTGAGCACGCGCTTGTGCATCTGAAAAGTGTAGGGGTTCAATCTTACCCGCTGGTGCGTAGCCGGTGAAGTCGGTGGTGAATTTAACCTATACGTAGGGGGTTAAAATGCAGGTTGTCGCCAGTTACACTGAAACCTGTTTACCATGCCGAATGGTACTGAGGCACCGGGACTGCATGTTACGAGTCGTTGGTAAATGCCTCTATTATGCCAAATAAGGTGACCAGCGACATACCAAACATCTCCGTAGAAATATGCATCTGAATACAAAAAATGAGATTATAATTGGCTGTCCTGCGCATTCGAAGTTGGCTCACCAGTTCCGATGAAGGGGTTGACAAAGCCAGTATAATCAATGTCGGTGGAGTTCGATGTTTTTGCAGCCTCGATTGCGGCTGTAATCCGCTCTTGGACTTTCGGTGACGGCTGAGCAAGTGTTACGGTGACACAAGCCAACGCAGTTAACCAACGAACAGTAGCTGAGGCCATGGTCTCTCGTATCGAGTGCGGCTCTTTCGAATTTCGAGCCATCAAAGCCAGCTTTATAGTCAATCACATCACGAGAACTCTGGACGGACAAAATGAACTTCGTGGCACTTCGAAGTACACGGGATGACAAGTGATTGTTTCAACGTGGATAAGTCGACGTGTCGTGATTACGGTAGATTTTACAAAGCACAGTCACGATGGGGACGGAAACTCGCGCATTTTGAGGGCCTTCATCAGGAATCCAAAAATAAGAAAAAAGCTCATAAATGTTTGAAAATTGACCCACTTTGGGTATGGTACAGGTACATGGCCCGCTAAGCCTCGCTTTAGAGTCGCTAAAGGCTTGTTCAGCCAATGGGAGACTTGCAAAGTGCAGTGCAACAGTAACGTTACTCGACGACCTTGCAGATGTTGCAACACGACCGAGTAGCGCCGTGGGGCCGCAAGTTACGTTGAACACATGTGTACATTTATACGCCTTGGGTGTTAGGAATTCCGAAGGCCCAGACTGCCTATCGTCATGACGGAGGTGGGTGCCGTCGCCATCGATTATGAGAGCTTCCAGAGGCTGAAAGAGAGGGCTTGCACCCGGCTTTTGCATTCCATGGATCAGCTGGCTGCAGGTGGCTTCAGAGCGATCTTTTCCAGCTCTCTACATACTATTTCCAGGCCGCCGCCAATGTCCCAGTAAACGCTTTCCTCGGTGGGCAATTTAGAGAGTACATATGTTGCCGCATCTCCATCCCGTCCAATTCCGATACGGAAACGGTAAAAGTTGGCGTCGCCTCCAAGGGCTGATGTAATACTCCGTATTCCGTTATGTCCGTTGGCAGAACCACCAAACTTGACGGAAAGGGACTTGGGCTTGTGACCAAGAGAGTCGTGAATCACAACCATGGCACCTGGGACTTTGGCTGTATGACGGAGAGCAGCGGCCACTGCTGGTCCGGTTATATTCATAAGAGGCTCTGATGCGCGCGCTTAGCCAGTGCAAAGTAGCAGCTCAAAACAAACCTACTTGGTTTAAAGAGTGTCAAATCGACATTCAAGTCCCCGATCAACACGTTTGAATGACCAGTGATGCCGCCCAGTGCTTTGTTGGTAGTCATACCGATCCGAAAGCGTTGAGCCAGCGCACCCACGATAAGATGACCGACGCTGGGACGGAAGTATTCGATGAACAAGAAAGAACGCGCGATGGAAATATCGCGCACCTGTGACGAGTATTTGGATAGGGCAAATTGCCCAAGCCAACGACTAGTAATTGGGGAAGTTTGGCGGGGAGTGTCATTTCAATTCCTGCGCTGGGTATATCTGGTTTGGTTTATGCAGAGATCCTACCTCGAAACAACAGGCTTTTAACACGCACGACGTTGGAGGTGTCGAGTCAGTGCATGTAAGTACTCCCAGTTGGGCCAAGTCAAGACGGAGAGTGACAACTTGACCAAATGTTTCATTTCATTAGATACAGACCAAATTTGGAAATTATTCGGTGCCATCATTTCCAGTCTAAAACCGCTTTTCAGTGAGCACGACTCGCAACCGATGTAATTATTCTCGCCTCCTTTCCTTCATCATCTTTGTCGACGTCTCAAGTCATGTCCACGATGGCTGTCACTAGCACCCATCGTCTTCGTCACAGGCGTCGTTTCTCCACCACAGACACGGTGCACGATGCTCGCATCTTGTCGTGCCAGCGGCTTCCTCATTCACTGGAGGCGCTTGACCTTTCATCCGCGTCTGCAAAGGAATCTCTCGGAACTCTCAGGGTTCTCGTTCTTTCATACCTTGAGGACGTCGAAACTCGACTTTCCAAACTTGAGTCTCCTCTCTCTGACATCAGCATCCCAGAAGCCTTCAAGATCAAAGGTGAATACTCAGCCGAAGAAGCGCGCATATGGGCAAGAGACGCCTTAGACATGCTTCGCAGCATTAGGTCGGATGTCTGTTCACACCTTCCCGAACTCCCCGACGTTCCATCCTTGAGTGATGTCCGCACACACCTTACTTTCTCGTTGGCCGACATCACGTCTGCCGTGGACGATGCTCGCTCGCGGTTCTCAGACACCTATATTTCAACGCTCTCTGCTCGCCTTCAGTCCCTTCAAATACATTTAAGGTCCATGGACGTGCTCACCACCGATCTTCATTCCCTGTCCCACAGCAAACGTTTGTCAGGCCTTGTCGAGTCGTTCATGTCATCAGAACTCGTAGCTGAGCTAACTGACGATGTCATCGAGGTCGAAGACATAGCCCTAGACATCGCTCGTGCCGTTAAGCAGTCACTACAAGGGTCGAAACTCATTCATTACGTAGACCTACCGCCGCAATGGCGGAACAATCGATTCGTCACTGGAGGATATCGGTATGTGTTCACTACACGCACGTTCCTCACGGATACTTCATGTTATGTTACGAGATTCATCCCACTCGAGAAGTGGCCGCTTATCATCATGTCGTTGTTTGCAATCCACAACGAAACACGTTGGTCCCTCCTGATTCACTCGTGCCAGGTTCGCCTACTAATCCATATTTAGTCAATATTCATACCCACCTCATCCCGTTCTCGCTGTGGCTAATCAACTGTATACCCGTATTTAATGCCCCTACATTTCAAGACATTCCCGAAGCTGCGTTCATCACCTTCGCGCTCATCTGCCTGTTCAGCAGCGTTGTGTGGCACACCATGGCTGGATGTGCGCACCCTGAAGGTATGGAGCTCTGCGCTAGAATAGATTATGTCGGTATTGGATGGTAGGAGTGTCCCTCCTATTTAAGTAGCTCCAGCTTATCTATTTGACCAGGCTCATTAGTGCTAGCGTTGGCACTATTGTTTACTACGGCTTCCAATGCCATCCAGAACTTGGGAAATTCTTCCTTGTCTGCTGCTTTCTGACTGGAGTCGCTGGCAATGCGTTCCCGTTCTTCAAATGGTTCAATGATCCCGTCTATCGAGTTAGTTATTATTTCCCCTTAGTACCTTGCTCAGCCTCTGAAGATCAGGTATCATTTAGTACTGGCGAATAGCCTTCTTTCTCACCCTTTCTTTTACGGGTGTCGCACCGATGGCTGTTCTGGCGTATCTCCACTCTATATGGCAAGTGATTGTTTATGTCGGTATGTGCCGCTCTCCTAGTCTATGTCTTCGCAAACCCTGTTCGACCTTTCAATTGCAGAGCCCATCTGGCCGTCGTTGGCCTCCTACTTTGTTGGCCTCGTCTTCTACGCAACACGCATACCTGAACGACTACTCTCTGATCGCTTCTCGCACTGGCTTGACTGGTGCGGGGGTGGCTCACACGCCATCTGGCACGCTTTCATCGTACTCGCAATCAGTCAGCATCGCACTGCTATAGCATCGCTACGAAACGGAATTCCATGCGCTATGGCCCCTTGAGCGCTGTTGCACGATGTTCCAGATCTGAGCTGCGAGCGCGGGAGGCGTGGCTGGGTCGTCTGCGTTGTTTCCCCTCACGCAGGACGTGTTGCTTCGCCATCTTGCATGAGAACTCCTGGCACAGGTTTTCATGCAGTGCCTCAATGCATGGTTGTGGCTCTTGGTTCGTGTGTGGCATCTCAACCGTCATTTGTACATATGGGTGTACTTGCCCGCCCAATAATAGCACCAGATTTCTTGTTGTAGAGTCTGGACTTGTTGACCAGGCACTTCGCCAGAAAGCTCCCTACAAGTGCATATCACATGATTCACTCCAAAATCGTATGTAAATGTGTGAGTACGAGTACAGCAAGGCATCTAGCCCAACAATGAAACAAGCACGGGTTACACTATTCATATCAACTTCGCCTCACGTTTAGCTTGTTGCACCTGAGCTAACCGCTGGCTCCGGAGAGTCATAGTTGTGCCCTGCGCTGACTTTTTCGTGGTCGGAGGGGGTAAGGAAGGGCCAACATATGACTGGGATAATGATATGCGTGTGTCGTCCGAGGCAAATCCAGGAATACGTATGTTGTGATTTCGTTCTATGGTCGATACATGAGTGAAAGTGAATCAAGAAGTGACGTGGTCTGGAGATACCAAGATGTAGTTGCAAGTCCTTCACTTCAATAGTATCCCCTCCTCGGTGCTTTGCGAGTCGGCAACTAAAGTTGGTCACGGAATCGATGAACTCGTCTGCTATCTGCAGCAGTAACTACAAAGCAATTTTTGTCAGCATAGTAAGACGGGGTACAACGACTTGGAGCATAAAAATAACATACGTCTTCGACTTCAGGATCTATCCGGACGTTCGGGTCGACACTTGTTACAAGATCTTGTATGGACCGTCTCATGCTCTGGTCACCCGGGGTATTCTTTCTTCTGGTGCGGCCATCATCGAGGGAGAGCGACGTCGCATCGTCCGATCTAGCTATCTGCGAAGGCGTCCCTGTTGACATTGGACATGGTCAATTCACACTAAGAGGCCTCAGGATGAGTGGGTTTCCTGTTCTGACCTGAAACTCTGCCACCCGTGATGCCACCGGTCAATGTGGGTCTTCCTTGTTGTGCAGTGGCCCATTGGACAGGTCCAGGGTTTGCCGTGTTTAATGTCTGACTGATGGGGTATCCGCCCTCTGGCGTTGACGCGAGGAGCGATGCGGGAGAGCCACTTTTGAATGCAGAAGTCGTGCCAGCTGATGCAGCTGCAGCTGTGGGAGTAGCAGTGGGCTGAGCCACGCCGAATGTGAGCACTTGAAACAAATTCCGGTGGCATGGGGTTACCTTGACGGGAGTGGTCGCCGCTGAAGTAGTCGCCGAAGGACCCGCCGCCGTGCTAGCAAGTGGCTTGTATCTCTCTGCATATTCTTTCAGCTAGAGACGGATATTGTCAGTATACGTCCCAACTACAGCACACACCAAAGAATCCACGAACTTGCTGGATCTGTTGAGCATTCAGCTTCCCCTGACGAGCAAGTTCACCTAATTGACCCATGTTCTGTGCAAGGAGTTGTGCGATACGTTCTCCGGTGATAGGCTCGCCATTGTGGCTTTTGAAAGCATTCCCGAGAGCGGTGATAATGTTCGCTGGGTTTTGCGGAGCTGGGACTGGCGTAGCTGGAGTTTCGTTCGTGGCCATCGCGTGTAGCCTATTGAAGTTGTCAGTGCACCAGAGTACAAAGCATACGTGGGAATATTACAATCAGTATCTGTTTAGGTAAATAGCCCCTGTCAATAGTAATCACGTTGATTACGTACACTCGTCCTTGAACACGTCGACGAGTTGGACGGTATACTCCTCCATCGTGTGCATCAAGGCTCAAGAGATTTATTCAGGCTGAGCCGTGAGATCTGATGAGAGAATATTGATTGCGAAGCCTTGCACAAAAATAGGGAATGCCAGTTAGCCAGAAACAAACGAACGTTTGCGATCAGCAGTTACTACGGGTTGTAGACTACATACACTCGACTCCCCGCACCATGCAACGTGGAGCTAGCCCTCAACCAATATTGTCAAGGGTTTCGGCTATCCAACTCCTCGTTGACCGACAGCTTGAAGATCCCTTTTCAAGTGCTCCACCCCCTCGACCGCAGCCCGACACTATTTCACCCCTCATACAAGCCGCAAAGATGCATATCAAACGAGTGACCCTCACTTCAAAGAAGAACTGGTGGATGGGTACGTAGCTTTCTCCAGACGACTTTTTTTTTTGAAGAATTGATCATATTCTTCTAGTTGAACTCGACAAAGAAGAAGATAAGACAAAGCAGCCGCAGCTGTCTAGTACATCGACGAATTCGTTTTCTTCCTCCGAAGAGACAAATGTCTCACCTGACGATGGCCACTACAAGCACCAGCTTGGCAACTGCGCTCAGGATACCAATTCCCCCAACCCATCCATCCCTGTGTACAAACCACCACGCCACCCAACCTCCATCTTCTCTTTCCCAACACCAACTGCATACTCTGCCCCGCCGAATCCCACTTCTAACCTGGCACCCTGTGCACAGGGCTCTGCATCGGAGCTCTTTAAATGTGTAGTAAAAAAGCCAGACGTCGTGCAGCTCGAGATCAACGGCGAGATGCAGTCCAACGCCCACGACGTCACGACTCAATTCCTCGCAGAGTTACGGGTTTACACCACTGTTTCCCGACACAGAAACATCGCTGCGTTCTTGGGATGCTTGGAGAACGTCGGGATGGTGCTCGAATACGTCGATGGACGGACGTTATACGAGGTTATTTGCCAACCCCCGGCACTCTCCCGAGCAAAGAAGATTGACTTCCACAACCAACTCCTTGCAGGATTGACCCATCTTCATTCGTACGGCCTGAGTCACGGTGATTTGTCCTTACTCAATATCCAAGTAACGCACTCCTATGATACCATAAAGCTGCTCGATTTTGGACGCTCGGTGTCTATGGACTCCATATTTCTACCACCGTCTGACGAACCTGCAGACCCTTTCCAGAATCTCCATCGCAAAGCTACTGGTGCACCTGGCGCTAAGGTGCCCCCGAGGAAGGTGGAGCAGATCCACCCTGGAACTCGGCCATTCGCCGCGCCAGAGGTCCTACGAGGGGAGTGTCAGGACCCCCTTCTGGCAGATGCGTATAGCTTTGGGATGGTCCTCGTATCTATCGACAGGTGCGAGGTGGTGGATCTCAAACCATGGGAACAGCGTAAGGATATCGTGCCAGATAGCTTATTCATAGGCTGCGAGGTATTCGAGGAGCACGTTCGAGAGTATTTGAGGAGGTTCGACTCGAGGAGAAGGTTAATAAAGGAGGATGTGATGCCAGTCGAAGCCTGACGACCAACGCTCACGTATCTTCGACACTCATCTCATGGCCGACGGCGCCCTGGCAAGCATACCCACACACAGACTCCACCTGCCGGACTTATGCATACCCTCTCTGAGTTCGCCAGGGTTTCCCAGTAGCATCTTCTCAGGCATCTCTGCTCCCGCCTCGTTGTAACATTATACTCCTGTCCGTTGGCAACGAACCTACTTGATACTCGACTCTAGCATTCTCTTCTCATTCAGTTTTCTCTTCCAGTGGCGACAGGAGTGTATTATCATATGATATCAATATCTCAATTACTACGTGTTCTGTACATCTAGCTAGTAACTATCAGGCATTTGCTAGTGAATGGGACTTTCACTAGATCTATGCCTGCTGTTAGCACCGCTCAATTAGGCGATACGTTCACACGCCTCCCTCAAAACCTCCCAAGCTTAAGCCAAGTTCCACTCTCGCAGCAACTCCCAAACTTCGCTCCTCGCAGATATACGCGATGGCCACCGTCCATCCCTCACGTATGGGCCTAGTCCCACAAGATAAGAACAATGACCAGCCAGAGCGCCGTCGTGCAAAGTCGCCATCCCCGTCGCGAAGGTACGAATCTGACCGTCGGGACAGAGACAGAGACAGAGACAGAGACAGAGGGAGGGAGAGGGATAAGGAGCGAACAGATTATAGTAGGGGCCGGACGTCGCCTCGGAGAAGGCCCGAAGCGAGGGAACACAGTCGGGGACGAGTGAAGGATAGAGAGAGAGGCAGAGATGGAGAAACGCGGAGAGACAGGGATGGAGAAACGCTGGGGCAGAGGGAGAGGGACGGGGATGGAGAGAGAGGCGGGAGGCGGGCCTCACCAGAATACGGAGAGTACAAGCGTCCCGTGTCACCTGCCCCAGGTGCACCCAGCATGTATCCCAGTCGGCAACCACGGGATGGGATGTACGAGAGAGATAGGCCTCCTCATGCACGTGGTGGCTATGGGGGTAATGACTTTTTGGAGAGGTGAGCAAGTTCTAAATCCCCCGTTGAATCGGATTGAGGCCCCCTTGTTATAGCCGGAGGTTGCAAAGAGAAGGTTCCACACTCAGCATTTGGCCACCGTCACCAAAAGCTCCTGCACGGACATTGTATGTGCTCATTTTCCTCGCTAGCTATGACCAATTCCTCACGTACTTCCGCATAGAACACCTGAGCGTGGCTCGTCTCGAAGAAAATCCAAACGAGACCGGTCAGAAACCCCAACTGACACCTCAGACTCGGACTCGGAGCGACGTCGGCGCGAACACAAAGAACGCAAACGCGCACGTAGAGAAAAGGATCGCAAGGAGAAAAAGGAGCGCAAAGCGCGAAAACATCGGAATTCGCGGAGCCACGATGCTAGCGAAGAAGAGGAGCGATTCAAAGAAAGAGACGAAGACCGCAGGAGCAAGAGTAAAAGCCGCGGACGAAGTCCTGATCCGAGTCGGACGCCCTCACCGGCGCGTACATCTGAAGGGGAGGAATGGGTCGAGAAGCCCGTTCCTCCTTCCTCCAGTGCCGTTTCTCAAAGCAATGGTACAATGCCTCCACCAGCCACCATACCAATACGCAGCACGAAACAGGCAGGCAGCGACGACGACTCAGACGATGACATCGGACCACAGCCTCTACAGAAGGCCATCATGTCCAAGAGAGTGGACGAACGTGCTTATGGTGGCGCATTGCTACGCGGTGAAGGTAGTGCCATGGCAGCCTTCTTGCAGGACGACCCGCAGTCACGTATTCCCCGTCGTGGTGAAATTGGTCTCACGTCAGATGAGATAGCGCAGTTCGAGTCTGTTGGGTATGTTATGAGCGGCAGCAGGCACAAGCGCATGAACGCTGTACGTATGAGGAAGGAAAACCAGGTTATCAGTGCAGAGGAGAAGAGGGGTATCCTAAAGTTGCAGAAAGAGGAGCGGGAGAGGAGAGAGGCTATACTCCGGGAAGAGTTCAGCGAGCTTGTTAGTGAAAAGCTCAAGGCACCAGCGAAGCCCAAGTAGACACCTCTTATCATGTGTATGCTTCATGCCGAAAAGCCCGCAAGGGTGTTTACTCATCGTCCAAGGAAATGTTTTGGTTGTATCCAAGAACCGTGGCGTTGCTACACAAGGCATGATTGGGGAAAAATGTACGAGCATGGAACGCACTTCCGCGACTTGCCTGCAAGCTGAGTGCTTAGAGCTCGTCGCGCTTGACAGACCCCATAAGTTCCGTGGTGAATATCAGAGCAGAGTTCGGTGGGATGGCTCCGCCAGCTCCGCGGCTTCCTGCAGGTTACACGTTGTCAGATGCGGTGTAACAGTACGTGGTCGGAGGACAAACCATAGGCCAAACTAGCAGGAATAGTAAGTGTCCGCTTCTCTCCGACACACGCACCCAAAAGGCCGTCGTCCCAACCGCGAATCACCTGACCAACACCAACTGAGAAGAGGTATATCAGAACGGAGAGAACCAAAGACGGGAATGAGGGGGAAACGTACGCTTAAAGGAAAGAGGTTGACCGCGGTCCAAGCTAAACGAATCCCACTAAGTAACAGAACCTGAGAACAACAGTCCAACCGACCTCGAGTCGAACTTTTTGCCACCATCAAACAAGGTACCAGTCTGGAGCGCGTAGTGCCCTTAAATAACCAAAGGGCAACTTAAGTCTAAGCATTACTCACGTAGTGGACGGAGATCGTGTCGCCCTTCTCTGCCTTGACGGGGCAATCTTCAGGCATAAAGGTAGTCTCAATCTGGAGTTCTGTAGGAGGCTCGACAGCGAGCGCACAGGCAGCCAGTACCAACAGCGAAGACCAAACTTTTGCCAACTGCATCGTGATGACGAGAACTGTAAATGTATGAGCGACGGTAAGCGTGTTCAACACAGCGCGCACGTGATGACTGACGTGTGACAGTCGTGAGAAATGTTGACATTACTTGCCCTGTCCTGCCGCTGAGTCAGCAACTGTACAGCGCGAGCACTCTTTGTAACCTTATTTCCACCATCTCACTGAATCGACGCCGACCCCAAACGACGACAAAAATGGTGAGCAGAACTGCTGGAACTATATGCTGATTGTGTTTAGGGCACTTACACCCCCGGTTGTATCGCTAGCCTTCGCAAAAGACTTTCCGCACCAAGCGAATCCTCGCCAAGGCCTCCCGCCAGAACCGGTGAGCATGCCTGCATGGTTTGACAATGAATTTGTGTCAATGTGTGATAACTCTTATGTAGGCCCATTCCCCAGTGGTTCCGCCTAAAGACGGACACCAAAATCCAAGTACGCTCAGTCCCAGGTTAAGCTGAATCCCCAACGTCCTAACCATCCTTGATTCCTCGCAGTATAACGCTAAGCGCCGCCACTGGAGGCGCACGAAGCTCAACATCTGAGCGTCCCGTTTCTCTTATTGTGATGTTTTCGATACCGTGAGGGCGATGGAGAGGGCGCAGAGAGGTGGAGATAGCCCCGACCAAGACAGTGACTCACCCGCACCACCTAAATGCACTGCAGCATGTACCACTTCGGCTATGGCACGTTATATGCCTATACATCATCTCCGCATGCAACACACCATGAACTCCTTTTGTCCCTGAATGTCCGATTCCAAAGCCAGATGAGATGTGCGTGTTTACTGTGGGTATGTTGTGTGTTGTGACCCTCATTTCCGGCTACGGTAGTCTGGTGAATATCAGTGTATTTCTGCAATTTCCTCCGCTACATTAATATGGATGAGAATTACCCTCTAACAATGGGCTCTTCGACGCCTGGAGAGCTACTTTCATGTCCCAGGGCAGGTATTGATATAGAGCGCCGATAGGTTCTACTGGCAGAGCCTTGAAGCTTAAACTTCCGGTTCATAAACATATGTACATTATGCGTCCAGCAACGCCTCGAGGGAGTATACATACTAGCCGATGGCAGTGACGTGTCTTTGATACTACAGCCACTTCAAATTCCTGCTTCAGGCTTCTGGGTCAGCACCGTGTCGCAGCGCTACTGCATCCACTGCAGCCTCGGCTTTTTGTACCAACGAGACCTATCAGAGCAGCATTATGTCTCTCATCCTCACGATTTTTGCGCTTGTCTTCATCACCGAACTTATATCATGGATTGGCCGATCCGTTCTTCTCGAGCTGGTACGCTGTTTTCTGCATAGCTCGCAGTCCGACTCTAAGGACGAAAAACCACCTTTTAGGCATGGGGTATTTACTGCAGAGTATTCATGAGTGCTTCATACACAAGACAGCGTCAGCTCAAAGCTGAGCTGCTAACAACGAAGAAAGAGCTTATGCAGACCAGCGCTCAAGACCAGTTTGCAAAGTGGGCGAAGCTGAGACGGAGTGTCGACAAAGGCCTCGCAGAACTTGAAAAGCTCAGTAAGTAGCCCGTACAGCTGTCTAGCCAACAGCACATGCCTGCAGCGTGTGTGCGTGCCCCCTAAGGCTATCCTTCTGACGCGTGCAATGAATTCCTTTCAGATGGGGAGATTGCATCCGCAAAATCCGCCTTCTCAATGAAGTTTAGCAGCGTCATCTGGATTTTGACTACAGGACTGCAGTTTGCTATCGGGTGGTGGTACAGAAAATCTGCGGTGTTCTATCTGCCACCCAATTGGCTTGGTCCCCTCGCATGGACCCTTGCACTTCCATTCGCACCGAAAGGTAATGGATCACGGATCCGCAA
This sequence comes from Paxillus rubicundulus Ve08.2h10, assembly GCA_000827395.1. NCBI lineage: Eukaryota > Fungi > Basidiomycota > Agaricomycetes > Boletales > Paxillaceae > Paxillus > Paxillus rubicundulus. The sequence goes on along the minus strand of KN824891.1, from coordinate 15,307 downwards.
TGCTCGTGACTTGCTGACACTCGGTTCTAGGCTCGGTGAGTGTTGGTGTGTGGCAGATGGCGTGCCGCAGGGTCATCAAAGTGGGAGAACGCACGGTTAAAAATGTGATGTGTGAGTGGTTTCGTTGTTCTTTATGTCTACTGATCATCATTGATATCGCCTGTACCTCAGCGGGGCCATCTGATCCAGTGGAGACGGGAGTAAATTCCTCCTCCGGTGAAGCGAAGAAGGCGTCATAGGGAACCGAGTGGCCATATGTCCCACTGAGTGGAGACGACGCGATTGCCGAGGTTGTTCACTGGGCTACAATCCTTGTTGCTTATCACTATCATGTAGGCTCTAAATATTCTTCGCAGAACATATGGGTCAGAGTTTCGATCGAATTTTGTGAGGATATCCAAACGCTCTTGATTTCGGTGCAGGTGCCATTGACGGAAGACCGTCCGTGACAAGTCCCGTGCCCGAGTGCTTTGGCAAGGGCTGGTTTCTCGGATATCCCTGGTGTGGTACCGACGAGCTGGATATGAATTCAGCCTGTCAGTTCATGTCTTTTGCTTCTCTTCTTGTGTCGAGAACGAACAAGATGAACGCAAGTGATAGACTTTCATCCGTTTCTCGATTTCGTACAAGGTGAGATGGACATTATCATGTGTTAAAAGTTTTCCGCTGCTAAACAATTTGAGCAGGTAACTAAAAAATTGGCATATGATAATGACTATCAGAATGACGTCGGCTCGGGAATCGGTTGGACAACGGAGCCCCGCCAGTGAGCTACATAACAGCCTCTACGCCAGACACCTCATTCATACATTCTTCCGCTCTTGCAATCATCATGGCCACAAGCATTCGGATTCACACAAACGTCGTTCCTCAGGCCCAGTCCGAAATACTCACCGACGGCGCGTTGGCCTTTCTCGCCGCCCTCCATAAGACCTTCGAGTCTACAAGGCAGAGTCTCCTAATCGCTCGCGACGTTACACAACGCAGGTACGACTCTGGGGTATCTCTCGACTTCCCTCCAGAGACCGCCCATATCCGTGCGGAGCCTTCGTGGCACTGTGCCTCCCCTGGCCCTGGTCTGGAGGACAGACGTGTCGAGATCACTGGTCCTACCGATCGCAAAATGGTCATCAACGCTTTGAACAGCGGTGCAAAAACCTTCATGGCTGATTTCGAAGGCGGGTAATATCCTCAGTTGTCGCATGTCCTCTTCTGACGTACTTATATGCAGACTCCAGCGCCCCCACATTCGCGAACATGATCAATGGCCAGGTCAACCTTCGCGACGCTGCCAGACGCCAGATCGATTTCGTGTCTGGGGGCAAGGCGTACAACCTTGTTGACAACCCCGCGACTCTTTTGGTTCGGTACGCCTCAGCTCTTGTCCGTCATCGATACACCCTGCTCACATGACACACAGGCCCAGGGGCTGGCACCTCGACGAGACTCGCGTGACCGTTGACAATGTTCCTATCTCTGCCTCGCTTTTCGACTTCGCTCTTTACTTCTACCACAACGCTCATGAGCTCATCAAGCGTGGTTCTGGTCCATACTTCTACCTCCCAAAGATGGAACATTACCTCGAGGCGCGCCTCTGGAACGACGTTTTCCTCTTCTCCCAATCCTATATACGCATTCCCAACAACACCATCCGGGCAACTGTCTTGATCGAGACCCTCCCTGCTGCATTCCAAATGGAAGAGATTCTATTCGAACTCAGGAATCATTCTTCCGGACTCAATTGCGGAAGGTGAGAATACCTACCTTGTTCGCGTATTCGACTTAGCGACCACTCCGTCAACTGCTTCAGATCTTCTTCATGTGAACGTTGTAATTGCTCACACTACACTCTATTCATAGATGGGATTACATCTTCAGTGCCATCAAGAAGCGCAGAGCCGACAGGAGTGCCGTCCTACCGGACAGGAAAGATATCACCATGACCGTTCCGTTCATGGATGCGTACGTGCGCCTTCTTATCCAAACTTGCCACAGGTATGACGTGGGCGGTTATTTGCGTGTGAGAACCGCTTCGCTGACAATCTTTACAGGAGGAAAGTAGCAGCCATGGGCGGCATGTCTGCGCAGATTCCTATAAAGAATGACAAGACGGCCAATGAGATTGCGATGGAGAAGGTCAGAGCGGACAAGTTCCGTGAGGTCACATCTGGTCATGATGGTACTTGGATTGCCCATCCGCTCATAAACGACATTGCTCGCAAAGTGTTCGATGAGCACATGCTAGGACCTCATCAGGTCGGTTTATCTTCATCCTCCTTTTCCCGCTCGTTCTTGTTGACACGCTCCTCTGTGACAGTATCACGTTCGCCGTGAGGATGTCAAAGTTGCAGCTGCAGATCTCTTGAATACGACCGTTCCTGGAAAGGTTACGGAAGATGGTGTACGCGGCAATGTTGCCGTCGCATTGGCATACTCGACTGCCTGGGTTGGGGGCAACGGTTGTATCCCCGTCAACCACTTGATGGAGGACGCCGCCACTGCTGAGATCGCTCGTGTCCAACTTTGGCAATGGGTCAAGTATGGTGCACGTATGGACACTGGTGAACCTGTTACTGTTCAGTTGATCGACCGCGTCATCGCAGAGCAGGCACCTTCAATCAAATCCATCGCTCCTGGCATCAAGGAGGAACACTTGAAGATCACGACCTCATACTTGAAGGGTCAGATTAGGCAAGAGTGGCCTAGCGAGTTCTTGACGAGCGACTTGATGCCCATTCTGTCAATGGCTGACGGAGTCGAAGAGAAATGGCAAATGAGTTTTTTGTGAAAGATTCCGCATCCTGTCAGCCCCTGGTTTTCATAGCCTCGTCTCCCGCGTTTACATATGTATCTTTCTGTTTACAATACTTGCCGGTCTTCCACTGGACTGTTAATAGTATGTGAGTCAATAAATAGCAATTGTTTACAGTCCTGAAGCCCGAAGCTTGAAGTACATTGAATGACAACTGGTGACCTGTCTTGCGGGATTCCACTCCCCATAACTTACGCCTTGGAAACATTAACCACGGCACCATACGTCAATGCACGGCTATAGGGGCAAGCCTGGCGAGCAAGCGAGGTCAGCACGCCGCTCTCAGCCTTCTTCTGCGCGACCCAGAGTCTCCAGGGCAAAACATGCCAAATATACAACCCACCTCATGACCGGCCTTGACGAGCTCCTCGTCCTCCACGCCCTCGACCTTGATATCCACAGCAATCCCGAACCCGCCCAGCGTGGCCTCTCCAAGGTGAACGCTGGTGTGGATCACGGCGTCCTTCACCGCATCCTTCCTTCCCGCTTGGCCCGCGACCATCTGCAAGGCTCCCAGGAAACATGCTATGCGTCGCGCGAACCACGAGTGAGTGAGTGAGTGATTGATTGAGATTGATTGATTGATCACGACGGTCGCAGAGGCGGGGATGGGGAATGGGAAACGACGTACATGCGTAGCCCATGGCAAAGAGCTGCTCCGGGTCCGTCCCGTCGCCTCGCCCACCCAGCGCCTTGGGTTTGGCGAGATGCAGCGAGAAGTCGCCAGAATGGACCTCGCCGTTGCGTCCCTGGCCCGCAGCTCGGGCAGTCGCGGTGTACTGTACCACGGTCAGCACGCATACATGGGGCCGGAAGACGGGGAGCCGTGGTACCTTGGTGTCCTTGAGAATCATGGCCGAGTGTTTACTGGCACCCATTGCGTACAGACGTGTCTGAGGGATGGTTGCACATCGAGACGCATTCAGGAGGGCGCGGGAGCTGGCGGTGAACATTTTCGTTATTGTGTAGAACTTGAGCTTGAACTTGCCAGTTGGGGTGAAGAGAAAGCGTGTGCTCAACTTACCCACAGCTGTACCCTTCCGAGAAGCGCCTGGAGCAAAAATCAGCAATAGGTCTTTCATGCAAGCAGTATAGTACACAAAGCAGTATGTAGGTCATCGAGATACATGCGCAAGCCACGAACTAAAAGCCACTTGCAGTGACCCTCAGCTGCTCTAGTTTCTTCAACACCTCTCCTACCGAGCGATCCAGCTCGCCCGCAATAGCACTCTGCTTTGAACTGGGTAACCGAGCGTAAGTCTCACAAAGGTCTCCATCGACGACGGCTTTCACAGGAACGTAGTACCCTCTCCAAGCAAGGTGGTCACGGCCCACTAAGCTGCCCTGTTCAGTCCGCATGTGTTGTTCTAGCGTTGAGATGAAGTCCACGTCTTCCTTGGACACAAAAGGGACGAGTATCCCAATAGTGCCGTGTAGACCAGTGTACAAGAGCACCTCGCGTCCTCCTGCAACCAGTGATACCTTGTGTATTGACGTGACGAGGTCGCCAACATGGAAGTGACAGATCATCTGCATCTTGTGTGGTGCGCCCATAAGCTGACCCTTCTCGTGCAATATTCCAGCACCCGTTGGGTCTTCGTCGACTTGATCTGACACCTTCGAATCAAGGCGGGTAACAAAGACATTGCCGAACCGGTCGCTCCCTGCGACAGTGTTGTAGTCGACCATAGTCGATGCAACGATCCACCGCGGTTGGCTGTCGTCTGCGAAGATCAAGAGTCTGTTCTCTGGTGCTTTGTAGACTGCGTAGAAAATCGAGTCTTGCATGTCACCAACAAGGATCCTTGAGCCTTGCGTGCTGAGTGTGACAATGACAGAAGAGAATGCCTGGTTTCCACGTCAGCTCATGAATCGAACTTCGCAGATGACAAAACCTACCTTGTTCTCGGCTTTTCGTAGAAGCTTCTTCTTGCCCATCTCGTAGATGCGTAGAGCCTTGCCCACACCCGCGGCCAACCGTCCTTGGAAAGCCATGACAGCGAGAGGCACATCGTCCGTTTCTGTTTTGTGCACTAGGTTCAAACCAGCACCATCCTCGGTGAATTTGTATGTTCTTAAGAAGCCACTGGTACATGATCGAGGCGCGAGGAACGTATCAGACGCCGTGCCCACAACAAGATGTGGTTCCCCGCCCTGAACAGCAAATGGAACGACAGCCAAACAGAATGCAGCTTCGTTGTTATCTAGGTTGACCATTGCCACAGTCTTGGCCTACAATTCGATAAGCACAATGCGCAAGGTTAATCGAAAGAAGAGCATGCACGTGCCTCAACTGGGTCAATGACACGTATTGCCGAAGCCCATGTCCCAGCTGGAGCCTTGCATCGACCGAAGACTTCAGGAGGAAGCTCAAGCATCTCCTCGTCAAGCATCTTGCCAGCATTTCGCTGGAGCCGAGAGTATTAGAATCATGTCTTCGAACGAGAATGGGCAACTCACCAATTCTTGCAGGTGCTTGTTGATTGCCTCCTCACCCATAACACGGTTATCACCTTCAATAAGATAGAGGTAGCGGTTCGTTGGATGTGAGATGAATTTGCGGGGGGTGTACGACAACGGGATGACATCTTGCTTAAGCTTCATACCGAGTTTTGGTACCTGAAAGATGCTGGGAGAAAAACAGGATTAGCATTTCTGATCCCTTGGAAAGGAAGAAATTGTGAAGTCTCAGTAGGAACAATTGGTAATTTGAATTTGTTTCGGCATATCCTCTTCAGAAGTATCATCCGACATCTCTTTGTCGCATCTTGGACACAGAAAAAAAGGATAGAGACACTCACCGGAGCATACTCCCAGTAATGCCAATCAAGCCCTCAGGACTAAGCTCGGCGGAGAAACTCCAGGCGTAGTCCAGATTCTCGAAAATCAGTGGGGTGAAGTGCATAAGGTTTTGATGCGTATAGTTAAGCCATGACCGTGACGATAATGCGAGGATGGCAGGGTTCTTTTGTATCTGGACCCGAACAAGTTTAATGGGACGTGTCCCCAAGAAGCTATAGGAAATGCTCAAAAAATGGATACACAGATACGGCATGAATACTGACCGTGTCCGTGTGTCAGTGAGCTGGCCATTGATAGGGTCGAGAACTGTCCGGAGAAGAACACCGTTTTGCAACCCGATGTTGACGAACATTGTCGGGTGGGTTTTGTTGATACTCGCATCCAACATGTCAGCTATGCAGATGGCGGAAGGAGGCGCAGTCAGCGCTTGCAAGCTGATGGTCTCCAGAGTGCTTTCTGGGTCGAGCGAGATAATGCGAACGGTCTGGTCTTCGCATCCGACCGCCTAAATGAACCAAGGAATTTAAACATCAACATCAGGCAAAGTGATACTTCGACGCACCAGATAAGGCGTTCGCTGACGGCCTTCCGGAACCTCTGCAACACTCAGCGCAAGAACAGTCGAACCCATTGCCTTCCTATCCTGATATTCGTTGAGCTGTCCATCCAGATCAAGTTCAAAGTAGACCAGTTCGGCAGAGCTAAGGGCAACGACTACCTGGCGTTTGTTTGTCGTTGCCGCAACGATCGTCCTGCGCTCAGGGACCCGCCACTCGTTGACGCGTCGATCCGCGAGGACGTGTCTGATACCGTGAGGGTGGACTTGGAGAAGAGCGTCTGCACCTATCTGTTGGACCGCGAGAGTGGGTGCTGATGAGAGGAAGCCCGTATCTTGGACTTCCTCGATGGTCTCGCCGATGGACAGAACCAGTGTACCGTTGACGAATGAGAGAATGATGTACGAGTCAAACTCGTCTGTACCAAGGTTAATCCAACGCAATTAAGCTAGCATGATTGAGCGCTCACCATCTTCGCGCTGCTTAGTCGTCCAAACGGCATTCGGAATACCTGGCAGTTCGGAGCTAACGGACTCCTCAATATCAAGACCGTGACGAAGCATCCTGAGCGAACTGCGCGCTCCTCGACCGCAAGCTGTAAAGATCTGTGGGGTATCCGAGTTTGGCAGACTATGCATCACTTTTGCATCCAATATCGGGTGTAGGGACTCTGCTTCGTCGGCAAGAGCCACGTTGTCCAGAGGGTGAGGCCGGAAGTGGGCGTGCGGCAGTGGAACCGTGGGGTTAGCCATGCCGAACGAGGGGTAGGACGTCGAACTAAACTCGGGCTCATTGTCGTCATCACCCAATTTTTGGAATTGGTATAAACAGCTGCGCGGTCCGAAGTCATGAACTTGTCCGAGGAAAAGTGATCCAGACACTCACTGGTTACCGAACTCAGAAGCGACAAAGAGGAAACCAGATTTAAGAATACAGAGACTGGTAGCCACAGGTACAGTATCAAAATACTTGATCTTTAGTGCCCTGACTTCGTCTTCTTCATGATCTATAGTAACTTTGAAGAGGTCGCCATCTTCGCTTTGTAGGAGAAAGAAAAAGGCTCCCTAAAACACGCTTACATCAAAACACGGATCCCGAAGTTCTTCGCTGACAGACCTTCATTTTGTGCATGACAGCTGCAACAATAATGACACCTCGTGATGAATCCTCCAGTGGGTGTTGCCGCCGGGGAATTGGGACGCGGTGTTGAGGTTTATCGGTGTGACGGTATATAATGTGGTCTTCGCAGCAAATAAGCACGCCCGAAGGTCCGTCAAATCGATCCGTCGACGCAACCTGGCCTCCAGGAACTTGAACAAGGAGATTAGCACGTGGATCAGTGGGCTCGCTCCATTTCCGAACGACATGGTTAAGGCCCAAATCCAGCTCGTAATAGGTCAGCATCTTCATGAAGAATCGCGGAAATTAGCATAATTGGTAAATGAAATTGCACAGAAACCCACCTTCTCTGCGTTATTGAAGGCCTCCCCAGTTGGGTCTTGATCAGACTCTGAGTAGTCAACCTCCAGCGCAGCAAACAAAGGATTTTCGAAACCAACGTCAAGACCAACGATGTGGTGTATGATGGCATTGTTCTTGTGCGCTTCCAGGGGTGACGAGATCGTCAAGTTGGCTGCAGCATCCCGGTTCAAGATATACACGAGCTTCGCCTTTTCCATCGCAGAAATCATGACACTACGGCCCTTGGGGTCGGTCGCAAGGTATTGCCCAGGCACGATTCGACGCGCACCAGACTTTCCAAAGGTCTCCTGGTGCAACTTGACGAAGTTGCTGGTTTTTGGGTCATAGTCCAAAATCACAATTCGCCCCGAGTCTGACCCTACTATGGCGTAGTCTGAGAACGGAGCGGGGATGAGGTTGGAGCAAAGGAAGGTGGATACGTACGAGGGGCTCACCCTTGGTACTACCCGTCAGCCGGAAAGCTGCTAGCGAGCGTATTGAACCAAAGACGTCGGAGGCAATGACCATGGACAGCTTTCCTGTCTGGACGTCGGGTCGCAAGAGTTCCAGACGAGTGCCATGCGCAACGATGATTTCTTGTGTTCGGGCACCAGAAAAGTTTCCAACAATTGCCTGCGTTGCAGCCGTTGGAGGTTGCAACGTCAAATTGTACAGATGCATACCGAAACTCGCCCACCCTCGCTAGGGAATACAATCTTAAAACGCCGGAGGACGACGGTCGCAACAAGGATGCTTGAGGAACGTTTTGGCACAAGGAAGATTTTCGTCACTCAGCAGTTGGGTTTGGTTGTGTTTACTATGTGGCGGGTATGCGGGTGAAATTAGGTATGGACTGTAGCATACACACGAATGTCCCGTAGGCAGACTGGTATAGATAGTAAGATAGCCCATTGCCAACTTGAGCAACTCAAATGGTGTATCTGAAGAGAGGACTTTCGTCCCCCATATCTCTGAACTCATCCCTGCGATCTCCAGTGATTCCATGCTCCAGGCACAACTCCTCCTTCTGCTTGTTGATTCGGTTGTAATCCCACATCGCAAAAAAGGAGAGAAGTATGCTAAGGTCCAAAATAATCAGCGAACAAGGACCTGTCACCATTCGCCAGAGAGTACCTACGAGAGAGTCAACCAGCCCATGATTGTTCCATGGCCGACATGGAACCGCGGAGGATCAATATAGATGAAAGACGAACATATTCTATGAACTTGTGAGGCCAGCCGAGAAATTTCAGTCAGAAACGTGACATACCCCCCCAAATTTCCCAATCCAATAACCATAGCAATGACGACACCGCGCTTCAAGTCTCCTCCGGCGTTCGAGCCGGCCCATGCAAGGTCAACAGCAATGGTCGGGAAGACACCCGCTGCAGCGATGATAGTCCCGACGTATGAAGCGCCAGGGCTACTTTGCGTGTACAGGACAATGTACCCCAGTAAAGAGACAAAAGCCCCGCCGATCACGTACGGTCCACGGAGTTTGTGCTTGTCAGAATAGATCCCAACCAGAATGGTGAATATACAGCCTGCAACAAAAGGAGGAACAGAGAGCAGCTGGGCGTTGGCGGCGGAGAACCCCAGTTCATTGATGATTGTGGGTGTGAAAAGAGCGATCGCGTAGATGGGGATAAGTAGACTAGCAAGAACGATTATGAGCGGGTCGCAGAAAGGGAATTATTTTGTGAGTTGCGCACCCCATGTATATACCAATTTGAACATATGTTTTGTAATCCTTGAAGGCCTGCAGAACGAACTGGAAGTCATAGTGCGTCGCAAGACTGTTTGAATCCTCCCTTAGCAGGTCGATCACATAGGACCTTTCGATTTCGGTCAAGAATGACGCAGTCTCCGGATACTAGATGACACAGGTTATGGGCGATTCTCCTGGACTGGAAAATTGATTGCACACACATCATACATGAAGAAAAACGCCACGAACGCTACTAACACCGTGGCTGCGGGAGGAAAGTTCAGCCTATGCTAATCGTGCCGTGACTGAGCGGCTCACCGATGCCCTCCAAGCAGAACTAGCAAGGTTGGATGAGTTCATTATGTTGCAAATTTTCGACAGCTACTCACGATCCATTGCCAACCATGAAGACCGCCAATTCTGTCGGAGTCGAGTGAGTCCCCAAGGAAAATTTTATCGCCACAACACGCCACATACCCCTCCATTTTTTCAATAAAATAACTTTCTGAAGTGCGTAAGTGCTGTTACTTTGCTCCCCAGGAAGGTAGACTCACGCCAAAACGCCACCAAAAGCACCTGAGCCCATGTTGAATTGTACCCACCCGAGCGAAAATTTCATAGCTCACCTGCAACGGTTGCAGCCGAGAAGAATATCGCAATGCGCATCGACCGTTCCGCTCTGGGGTACCATAGCGAAATGTAGTACGTCACACCCGGGAACAATCCAGCCTCTGCCAGGCCGAGGAAAATTCGCGCGCTACACGAACCGCCGTCAACTTTGACGCAAACCGTAACAATGGGTTTACGCTTACGCGACGAGCCCTTGGTATGTATTGACGAGACACATGAGAGTCATGATCAAACCCCATACCACCATGATTGAGGGTACTGTCAAAGGAAGGTGGATTAGCGCGCGCGATTATGGGGAACATGTATGTATGTACTCCACCGCGAGGGTCGAAAGAGCTTCAAAGCGATGTTTCTGTGTAAAGATGAATCTTTCCGCATCAGAGGTCCTGCTGCTCTAACTCACGATGGAACTTCTGCAAGACTGTAAAGGATCTAAAAAGCGAGCCTAGTAAGCCACGCTGCAAAGAGGAGGAAAAGATTATCGGTACAAAGAAGACAGCGGCAGCTATGTTATACCTGAACCCGACGAGGTTCAAGTCCGTCGACATGCCCGCGACTTTGGCATTACCTAGATGTTCACCAGGTCAGACCCACGCACTACATCGTCAGTGTACTAGTAGTGCACGACTTGCCAACATTAGAGCGATCCCTGGAGGACATCAGACGGGAGGACAGGCTGGAAGGAAACGGCTTACAAAAACGAAAGGAGGTACAGCGACGAGACAAGGGGCAGGAGATGCCAATCCAGTTTCCTCAGTAACCTTGCACGCTCTGCATCCCGAGCTCCAGGTCTTTTGACGACACCCTTCTCGTTATCTACACTGAGCTCGGATGATGGAGACATTCGTGGACGAAGCAAAGGACACGAAAAGAAAGTGAGGGTAGTACGATGGGACAATGATTATACCAGCGGCTAGGGCGAGGGAGGCTTTAAAAGTTGAACGTAACCTCCACCCTGCCTGCGCATTATGCATCACATCACCCGGTTCGGTTCGAAGAACTTAGATCTGATACACAGGATCAAGTCGAATACGTGTTGGCATGACGGCGGTGGCGGTTCCAGTAGGCCTGAGTGGGGAAGGCGATGCGCCCAAGGACGTCGGAAGGCGCGGCTCTGCAGTACAAGGAGTGATCGCACGGTCGAAATATCCTACGTGGTGTATCTAAGGACTTGACAAAAGGCGAATTGGATGCATGTCAAGTGAGGCCTTGAGGAATTATTACAGCCGTTTCATCAAAACGATGGGGGAACGCCAGCAAATGGGTGTAGGCAACGCCCTACACGTCCAAACGATCACAATACGAAATATATATAAAAGATTGATCTTAGATGCCGCGTATCAGTACTCTCTTGGCAAGAGAACTTCTTCACAATCTCGTTGCGGTACAAACGAATCAAACGATGGTGATAACACAATTATGGGGCTGAGATGTGAAGTGGAGGCAATTAAAACGACATCGGAGCTGCATCAGCAGGTATACATCTGTGGTATGTATATCCTGCATCTCCTTCTGAATTCTGTCTCTCTGCTTTTGTCCACGTCACGCAAAGCTCGTTTTCCTTTCTGAGACGCCTGACCACTCGCTCACTTTTCTTCCTTCATGTGATGCCTCATCAGACCTGTCAGAAGTCCAAGAAATCCTGCTCACACTGTCTTCTTGGGGCAATCCCATTCGATTACTTGCTATTGCTTGAGTAAGTGCTTCGAGCATCCAATGCTCCTCTGAGTCCTACTGTGACGACTCGCGTTTGACTCTCGGTGAGCTCACTAGTGGCTCAGATCCCCATACACATCCCGTATGGTGAAAAAAAGTCCGGAAGGGGGGCTGGCCATGTGGTCTGCCGTCCGTGCAGACTCATGTTTCAAATCCATAATGTAGATCTCGAAATACTAATTGGCAGCGTGTGATCAATTTCTGGTCCTTCGCCTCGCGAAGTGCAGATTGATATGTTTGGTTTGAATTTGTGGGATACTGTAGGATACTGTACGACTGGAACGAGCAGAAGTTCTAACTCGCTGGGGGAGACTCTCTAGAGACTCCGGAATTAGCCGATTTAGATTTGGGAGACTCGGGTAATTGCCGAATTTACTTTTCGTTGCTTTCTAATTCCAACTTTGCAATACTGCAGTAAAACCCTTGTATATATTTATTTCGTCAACGCTGTCGAAGCAATTGACTGATATCCACGCTGTCATACTGCCTCCATAGGCCTCCATCTCATGTATGCCTACTGGCTTGCTGCCTTGTACAGCAATGCCATGTACTCAATTCAAGCTGTGTTCCAACCATGGTAAAATATCTTGTCAACGACTCAACGCTGTCGAAGCAATTGACCCACTGTCCACCCCATCGTGCTGCCTCCATCTCATGTACGTCTACTGGCTTGCTGCCTTGTACAGCAATGCCACGTACTCTATTCAAGCTGTGATCGAACTTGACCCATATTTACCTGCTATTATAGCCTATCTGCCTTCCATCATCTCATCTGCTCACAGAAGCTGCTGGGCTTGTCACTACCACCGTTGATGAAACAGTGGTTTTTTAACTCCCTGGTGCGTGTCTACACCCACCTTGCAACTAATTTAACCCATTGCCCCAGGTATACATCTGATACATGTCCCGACAGCTTTGTGAGCAGTCGTTGAAGGTATGTGGGTTTTGTTGGCCCCGTTCAGGTAGTTTCGGCTTAATTACTGTATGAAAGATGTGAATGAAAACCTCTCCATCCCTTCTCTGTCCAGCTATGCACTGCAAGAAGAGTGATGGGCAGCCCCAGGCTGCTAATTGCACATGCGATTGTGCCCCTGCACCCCACTGCTTGCAATGCTGCAAATCACTTGGTGGTTGCAGTGTTCATTGTGCAGGTGCTGGATTGCTGGTGTCACAAAGCATAGCCAAGGATGAATGTGCTTTACCATCAGATGATGGAACGTCAGAGACACCCATTGACCAACCCCCTCAGCTCTATGCAAATCTGTCAACCAATGCTGGCTTATCACTAGTCCCACCACCACTTGCTTCCCATTTGCCGCTCACTACTCCGATCACCCCTGCCCCTCTGAGTTCTATATCATCGGTGTCATTCAACCCACCTCCTGCTCCAACTCCAGCACCTGTTGCAGTTGGTAGATCATATGCATGACCACTTGACAGTGCTTATGGCTGTGGGTGGCAAAGCCTGCATTGCCATAGCCACTCTGTTGCAATGCAGGTAGCGGCCAGTAATGCTACTGCTGAAAGTGTCAAAAATACATTCCGAGCCATTCTATGGTTGGAGGTAAGAACCCACATCACCTGCTGAACATCAGTTAACAATTCTGCAGGTGGGTGTGCCACCAGAACCCTTTCACATCATGACACTGTTGCCTGGCAGCTTTGTGCCTGCCAAACACAACATTTTGACTGCTCACATTCTGAACAACACCAGTGTTGCTGTCTATAGCAGCAACCCTGTACCCAGTTGGGTGAAACAAAGCCTCACTACCCCAGTTGCACTCGAGGGACTGACGGTGTTGATGCAGTTGGGGTACCTTGTTGATGAGGATCTCCATGGGCTCAGCAATGAGCTTTGAGGCCTTTCTCCTCTGGGGAAGCAGTCGTTATCTTGCGGCACAGATGACCAAGGCACAGTATTACTAACACAGCATAGAGTCACTATGTCACTGTGTAGTAGTGCACCCATAGAATCTCCTGTGAGCCTGCAGCCAGCACCCCCTCTGGGCATCCTGTCGCCAACTGTTGAAGCCCCAGTAGGGAAGTTTCCCCATACATACGTATACCAAATGCTTCCCTTGGTCCTATGTCTTGCGGCCAAGACACACCATGACCTGAAGATAAACTTCCTTGCATTGTTCCCCAACACCCTGTTTAAATTAAAGACTACGTACAAGCATCTTTGCACACTGTGACAGGCAAGGAAGATGAATGTCCTTGACAGGGCATCTGGAACAATGCCATTGACACAGGTCAAATGGTCAACTTTGGTGGCACTAGTGAAACCGGAGCTTGACAAAGGTGAGGAATGGAATTTTCTTCTTCATAATTCTTGGCTGAACATTCATAGTGAAAGGCAAAGCTCTCTCTGACAATGATTCAGATGACTCTGTGTCTGAGCTTCTTGATGATGAGACTGCTACTCCATCTACTGGCGAAAGAGCTAACCCTACCTGTGCTATGATAGCACCTGACATCAGTATGAATTACTTGAATCCTACCCCACATACTCCTGCAATGTCATACAACAATCTTTTTGGTAACCCAGTAGAGCTCCCCCACAATCATCCTGAAACACTGATTCCAGACTTCATACTGGACTTTGCCAATCTCTTCTCCTATGATAATCAGGATCTAGTTTCTTCTGTTGATAGCTCTGACTGCATGTCTTCAGCCAACGACATGTCAGGAACTCTGAATGGGGCAGCCTTGATGAAATATTTCATGATATTAACTTTTCTGATCTCTTGATGGAGGATTTAGAGCCTTTTGAAACTGGATATGTTCATACAAGCATCTACTAATTACCTAGTATTACCTAGTAGCCCAATATATCTTTGTGAGGTTCCAGTGAACTTATAGATGTTGAGTTAAGAGTCACAGTTGAAACCCACAAGAGGTAGTTTGAGAACATGTAAGAGTACACTTGGCAGTTCAAGTGTTCAATAGCAATGAATAATCTTAAGCACAATTAAACTGTATTATATATCAAGCTTGCTAGGATACTATGCTGCATCTCGCTGTCTCTAGTTGTACATTGACTGGATGGTGGAGTCTGGTGCAAGTGTGGGGGATACCTCAATGGTTGGAAGGGACCTGGAAGGGTTGTGACATAATTTACTGGTGTAGGGAACTCATGTTCCCTATGGCTCCAAACATCCTTAACCCACAGGTCTAATGATTTAACAATGCTTCTCAAAGTCACCACCAGTCCTTCTGACTTTCCAGCCCCAATCTTTACCATCCAACTCTTTATCCATTGAGCCCGCTCTCACCCACATCCCACTGGCCACAGAACTGACAAAATACAGTGAACTCCGGAACTGGAACACCAACTCTGCATTTCCAGAATGTTGGAGTTTGTACCTCTGCTCCGCCGCCAGGCGGATCTGCTCGGAGTTTCAGTACCTGCTCGGAATCCATGCGGACTCTCATTACATCTCATCATTCTTCACTTGTCATCACTCCTGAGCCTCCAGGGGTGTTCCATCACTTTTCTACATTGCTTAATTCCATTCCCCCCTTGTTCCTGTTCCTATTCCCTTTATTATCATTAGTGAGCGTTTCTCCGCCCACTCTGCTACATATATATACTTAGTTTTCACTTTAGATTCCTCAGTC
>KN824890.1:0-57221 GCA_000827395.1 Paxillus rubicundulus Ve08.2h10 | reverse complement strand
AAGATCTGTGGTGAAATGGATGAGATAAAAAATGGCAGCTTGAAGCTGCAGCAACACTATCTCCCCCTCATCATCTTCCTCACCATCTTCCTCCTCTTCTTCAGAACTCTCCTCACCAGATGTCTTGGTCAAGACCACCAGCTTCACCTCCAATCCTTCAAGTTGTTTTAATGTAAGTATAGCTCAAATAGTATAGATAATAAGCTTACCATACATGTCACCCAGGAACTCTGTGTAAGCTTGTACCACATCCATATCAAACCTAGAATATGCTTCCCTGAAGTCATACCCAAGCTTATTCTCCCCAACATGAAGACTAGTAAGCAAGGATATGAGCCAGTTAGGTACATCATGTTTGTATTAGTAGAGAAGGTAGTTACCTTACAACAACCCTTTCCCCTTCAGGAATCAGGATCCATAGGGTCCAGTCCACCCATAAGGACGGTGAATGCCCAAACTGTCCTCTTTGCTATGTGAGCAAGTATTTATTGTAGAGTGGGCCACACTGATGTATGTTACTGGAAGATCTTATGATTAGTTATGCTAGTAGTATGACTCAATAAATGTTCACTACTGACCTTTGTATTTCCTGGGCATCAAGCACAAACATGTTAGAAAGTTGTATATATTCATCCCAAGGCTTACCAGTTTTTCTGCACTTTTGAGAATCTTAGCATACAAATCTTTTCCCCAACACTTCTTGAAGTATAAGTCCTTCTGAGAAGGATCCAACACTATGGTAGTCAAATTAGGGTGATACCATAACACCACAGAGATGTACAAATAATCAAGGTGTATACATCAGAATCAGCAGAGTTGAGATGTCAATTTTGCCATGTGATGTAGTTTAAGGGGCTGTACAGGCACTTTGTCATCACTCAACATGCTGGCAGTGTGATAAGATCCAAAGCGCAGGCAATTAATGATAATCAATGGAAGCTCACACTGAGTCATGCATGTGACAGTCATAGTGGAATATTATTTCTGAACATCACAGTGCTCAAGTGATGGTGGTCACCTGTATAGTTTAATGGAAATAGCCAACAAGCCAGGGCCTCAGGGCCTCAGGGCAGGCCAAGTACATCCACTACTTCCTTATCATTACTCCCAAGCCTCAAGGGGCATTCCATCATTATCTCACATTGCTTAACTCCATCTCCTTTTATGTTCCTGTTCCTAATCCCCTGTCATTATTAGTGAGCACTTCTCCACCCATTCCACTACATATATATACTTACTTTTTACTTCAGATTCCTCAGTTGTTCTTTGCCCTCCTTAGGCAGCAGCTGAGGTGCAATGGTGTGCATCAGGGGAGCAGTGAAGTGATGATATAACCAGATGAATCTTACAAACACACATCAAATATGATGTGGAAGGATAAATATTTATATGATATTATCAGATCTTCGTCATAAAGATGCTTGAATGATCCTCTGACACAAGAAAGACAGTTCACTCATGAAGCTATATAATTCTAGGCTGAGATTTTGAGAGTATGTCAACCATTATCATTTGCTATTCAGTCCAAACTCAGTTTGGCATTCATTGATAAGATATTCATAATAATTTTTTAGCTCTGAAAAAGGAATATCTAAAGTTGTCATAATGTCATGATATTGTAATTCTATTACACTTGCTGGCCAGACATACATCACAATGATGTGCAATGATATTCCATGATATTGGACTGATCAAACTACTTCACTCTGATACTCATCCACCTACCCTTGTCATAAATATCATGGAATAGTTTTGAAACCAGCCAGAAACATGAGAAATGATTTGTAAGTGTTGTACAGTACATATTAAGTGACCATTCAAATCTCAATCTGGCATGTCCTGGATAATACCTTTATAATACCTTATAATTATGATCAAACTCTAACAGTACTTATAGCCTGGTTGTACTTAGACTTATCCTTTCAATCATAACTTATCCTACCCACACGTGATCCTTGCTAGGTCCAAAAAAGGCTTGTCGTTCACGTGAACCGACGAACCCACTCCATCCACCAAAGCCTCAACGAATCTTACCAGACCGTCTATCGACGGCTTGCCTCATAGTACGGTGTGGTCACCAGACTAAGCTGGAAGTTCGGAACCCCCAAAAGCCACATGAGTGATATGGTCCACGAATATTTGAATGATGCATGGCAAATTATTCAAAGGTAAGAACGACCAATTGCAAAGGTAGGAAGGGTTCGTGTGAAACGTAGTCTTGTGAGCAAAATCAGGCGCGTCATTACGCACGTGCCACTCATTGGTGGATTTACCAGTCTACTTAACATCGCACAGACATTCACCAAGATGGCAGATTTTGATAGCGAGGATGAGTTCCCGAACGACTTTGATGGCCTCGACCTCAGTAATGTCCCTGGACTCCAGCCACCGACGTCCGGGATAGACACTTTTGAACCACCAGGTCCACTGGTGGGTCATCAACACCTTGTGCCCACTATTGGGTCAGGAAGTCGAGGGTCGACATCTAGCCCGGACATCGGTGACGTGGACTCGTCTTTCCTCGCCGCGGTGGATGAACTGGAAGCTCGCGCACTCCACGACTGGACCAGAGGTGAGGAACATCACACGGGAAGAGCATGCTACCAATGTGGTACTGAGTAAAATGTATTCCAAGGACCTTCAAATGCTACGAGTGCGTTTGGCTGGCTGATCAATTACTCCTCTCAAATCTCAGTTTTCTTCTAGATGACGCAACGAAGACGACGAATGCTGTCCCCACATACAGTATGTCTGTTTAGTTGTCACAAGTCACTTTGAATGGATTTTCGCCAGCTGGGTACTTACATGCGCTCAAGAAACAGACAATACAAGTAGCCTCGAGCAAGTCCGTAAGCGCTCCATCTATTCTCCAGGTGCATCTCCCGCGAAGAAGAAAGGTAAAACGAGGGAAAAACCACAGGAAGATATCGATATCTGGACCATATCGGAGGCCTATGAAGCCGAGCTCACTTGTCCTATGTGCGTCCACATTCCTAGCACCTCCCCTGGCGCGCAACTACTAAGCTATTTCCAAAGTTGCTGTGATATCTTGTATGCCAAACAGTTCTCGTATCGAACTGAATGACCGGAGAACTCACCTGTAAACACCTTTTAGTGTAGGTGCACACGTGTCAAATCCGTGCGGGCACACTTGTTGTGGCGAGTGCGGCCACATGTGGTTGGCTCGAAATGTAGGCAAAGCATTCCCGGTGCAGCGACCTTCCCGGTGACCCTTTCTTCCAGAAATCCACTCCCACCTGCGCCATTTGCCGCTCGAGTCTATCAGATACAAAGCCTCTCCTTCCCAATTTCGCTGTGGATAATCTTGTGCGGCAACATCTCCAGGCTTTGGCGAGCAGTGGGCAGTCTGACTGGCAAGATAAAGGAGATAAATTGGTTGGTTGGAACAATCGACTAGAGTGCGCGCTCGCTGTCCTCTTCAATTCCAAAGTGAGACCCTTATCAAGTTGCAGGTCTTGGGAAAAGCGTGTGGCTGCAACTAGAGCAGCCGAAGTAAAGCTCAAAGAGGTTGCGCGTCAGTACCGGCTTCGGTCACACCATCATCGGGCTGAAGAGTATCTACATCCTTACGCGCCACCGTGGATGGGTGGGAATAGGGGTATCATCGGGGGTGAAGAGGAAGATTTGTTCCCGCGTATTGTGAACCCGGGGGCACCTCCTCGTGGGGCGAATTTGCATGTCCCACAGTATTGAGACTTTCTAGATGCATCAACAGACAACTCCCACATCACCACATTGCTGTTATCGCTTCATCCTGTTTCGTACGCATTTCGTCAGGACTGTATACTATAGCACCTAGCAAACGCTATGTAAGGAGGCGTTCTTGCTTCCTGGAAGCAAATGTCTCATGAATTCCCACTTTCGGTCACAGTCGGTGTCCCAGCGGTGACAGGGGTGTGAGCGATATTGACTGGAGGGCAGCTACAAGAAGCTCGCCCAGTAGGTGAGCGGTAGGGTGCCCTTCAATAATCATCCTCGTGCCCATCATCACTGCCAACGTCGCGGCTGCACTTGGCCTTGGCACTGCCAGATGCAAACCTGGGTATCGATCGTGATATTATATCATCCAGCATTTCTGGTGGTAAGTCGTATTCAGAACTTCGAACGACGATGGCATACACAGCTGCAAAAGGTGTCAGCCTCTCGCAACAGAAGTATATTTTCCCGAATACCATCTTCGATCTTTTCCAGTGACTGGTTGGTGACGATCTGCTTTTTCCGAAGCTCCCTCACGAAGGGGGTAAATCTGTCAAAATCTAGCTAAATAGTGAACCGAGAATACAAATGCTGAAGGGGAAGAAGGGCTTGCCTGATCTACACCCCCTGACGAAGTTGCACACTTGAAGTGCCCGAGTGCGTCCTCCTCTGCGCGCAATACCAGATATCGCAAACCTCATGAGCTCTCCAGTGAGATCGGATAATCCAAGTAAATAATCTTCCTTGGGCAGCGGAAAGTACTGAAAAGGATGAAATATTCGTAAAAATTTTTGAAAAAGGGTACATGATGGAACAGACAACGTCTACCCACAGGGACGCCATTGTTGTCCGACAACGTGCACTGTACTTGGGTAAAGGTCATCAAGGTACCATGGCCGAGGTAATGAGCAAAACTCAATGCCTCGACGTATCTAAACAAGAAGATTATTTCAAGCATAAGATAACAAGTTGGTAGCGTATCTACTCTTGCAGACCGGGGGAAACTGGACGATGATGGCGCCAAAACAGGTCGCCCTGTAATTCTGCCTTGATGGTAGCATATATCTCCTGAACCTCGCGTAGTTTCTCAGTGCCACGTTCGTACGCATACTTTGAGTGTTTTAAAACGTCTTGTGCATCTTCGTTCATGATGCGGTGTAGGAGGAAGATGACTTTCTTCGAGAGGTTGGTTATGTCCCGGCTTGCCTGGTTAGTGCAAGTGGAGTTTGAGCCATCTGGTGTCTGGTGATGAGTGTGCACACATCCGATGGATGTACCTTTATCAGACGTTCCCTTCTGTCATTTTGATCATCGAGTTCCTGTCCAAACTGGATGAAGGTGTTTTGAACGGAACGACACTCAGAGGACATGGCTACAAGACCAGAAGTAGGAGTGACATTCATTGGTGGATGCAGTCACAACCCCGACTGTCACGCAGCGTGACAGCTGTAATTAAGTGGAACCAAATACCAAGTTCTCCAGTTGCCATAAAGTTCGTCGCCGCCCACGTCGGTAGGATCGTCTGTGAACCTCAGTATAATCCTTTCACATACTGTTTCCATCTGCCCATGGCCTTCGCGCCCAAGGCTGGCTGTCCAATGTGCAGCATAGTCGCCTCGGCGGCTACTGGTTTGCAGTCTCCACCTTCTTTGGATACACCACCGCAACCAGACATCTTGTGGAGAGATGACAACTTTACTGCATACCGCGAAAAGGTTAATCCGGTATCCAGCAAAGAGCATATAATCATAGCCTTCAAGTACGTCTTTTCTACTGTCTGATATGCTCAACTAAGCACCCTAAAATTTACCAGTCTACACGTTCCCTCATTATACACGCTGGTACGTAAACCCTCCAATATCACATCCGCGGCGTAAAGCTTCACCTCCTCGCGATAGTCTTCGAGTGACCTGCCACTCCTCGTAAACGTCAGAAACCTTGCACATCGTCTTCTTGGCGCTTCCCTTCGGCCGCCGCCGCCCTCTGTGTCCCCTGTCCGTCCCTCCGCGCCCGTCCCGTTGCAACCAGACGCTGGGTTCCGTATCGGGTTCATCACGCCACCCTTTAGAGACAACAAGATTCCCGTCTCGGATCACCTGCATGTTCATGCATATCTCACACCGGCAGACCGATTGGGATGGTGGAGAGGCGTCGCCTATGGCCCTCTAGCTTGGTATGCAATCGATGATTTGATTGCAGAAATTCGGTTCGTGCCTGGCTCTCCCGTCGTCGCTTGTTGAACACCGACGAAACCCCATCATTCCAGGGAGTCCGTGTCCAACAACCGGGTTAAATCTGGATACGATAACCGGAACAACGCTCCGATCGACTCGGTTCCTGAAGCTGGTGCGCGGACTGGTGCAGCAGACGGATACGAGTTTACGCTTCCCAGTCTGGCTGTTCCTGACATGGAGGTGGGCGAGACCGAGCGATCGCCAGGACCATCGAGTCATCGAACCCCCATTCAATCGCCCGAGCAGCATGTATCCCAATTGCAAGCATGATTTCTACGGAGCATTTCTGTAATTGGACAAGGGTATATTACGGCTTGCGCCCAACACAATCCTATCTTAGGATGCGATTCGCTATACTTTTGGAATATCTCCCTCCGAAATGACTGACTTTGATGATATGGGTTTACGTCTTTAGAAACGTGGGCTAAGAAGATCGGCCTTGATGAACATGAAGTGATGATCTCCGTGCGATAGCGTGGAAAATATCGAATTCACGGATCTTGCTCCGGTTGCCGATGGCAAGGAACTCTCAACTGTCCTGGTGTACAAGGGGAGTCTGGAGCTCAGTTGACCGCTTAGGAGGCGTGATCCGAGGCCAGGCTTAGGGAGAACGTTCACCATCACCCAGTTGGCTCTTCCTTAGCAGACCGTCTCACGGATGGGTCATTTACACGGATGCTGAAGGAGCAGGTGGTTTTGATTACAAGATCAGTCCAGAGCAGCGTTAAACGCGGCATCTTGCATCTCTTTGATAGCTTTCTCCCGTACCATCTCCCAAACTATGTTACGCTGTGATCGAACATCTCCCAGGCTCTCTCGTATTTCCTCCAGCCTTTCAACGTATTCACGACCATCATCTTGTAGCTCTCGTAAAGTTGCCAGTGATTTCTCTAAAGTGTCGTGCTGCAACTCAGGAGAAGCAAAATGCGAAGGATCGAGAACAGGGGGCTGGCCGTCTGGATATGATGCCAAGAAGAGCTTGTGAGCATTCGGAGTTAGGTCCGGAGCGCGGACAAATCTGCTGTCCAAGCCGTCTTCATCGACATTGCCCTCGGCTTCCTCTCGTTTGAGTATCACCTCTTCCCCTCGGTGTCTCCTGCTCGTGTCTTCGTTGATCGCCTGCCAAAGTCTCCCGAGCGCCCGCTTCATGACGGCTTCACCCTCGATGAGACTATTCGTCGCGAGTTCGAGCTCGTCGAGTAAATTTGAGCGGAAAGTGTGTGTGATAGAGTTATCCATAACGAACGAGGTGAAACTATAATGTTGCGCCACTGGAGGTGGGTATGGAGCAGCGAGGGGCGGCGACGGTGAACGTAGGTGCGGTAGGGCGCATGGTGAAGGAGAGCGCCGTTCCGTGGGTAGAAGACTCCGTATGCGCTGTCGAGCACGGTCTTCTGCCTGTGGCTACATGTAAGAAGCTGTTGAACACCCAAGGCACGATCCTGACTGACCTCCCACTCATCCATGTTTGGGCCCCATGCCGCGATCTTTCCTCTCCGGACCCATCTACAGCCCTTCATCGTCTTTTTCCCCCAATTCCCACCTGACACGCTGACGTTCAAAGCTTCTGTTTCGGGGTCGAATCCTTGTGAAGGATAATACCATGCATTGTGGTCGTTGAGGACGAATGGGCTACCAAAGCCATGAAATTCAATCCACACTTGCGACGCGACTGGAGACGTACTTGGTGTCTTCCTGCATTATTTTCTGCATCACTGGACGAAAGCTGTTGTCCGTCCTGACAGCGTAGGCTACTCATCGGCAAAGTCCGATACGTCACGTGAATCTTATCAACATCTGGACAATGGGGGTTATGGTACATGTTCATCTGGTCATACATTTACACTGTCAAAGTTTGAGAAAAGGATCTTCTAATTGGGTGTAATTACTTCAGAAGATTGTTTCGGTGTCCCATCTCCTCGTAGCGCTGCTCCGAGTCCCTCCTTTCGAGCGACACTTTTTTGTTCAAAGCTCCCCATACCTTCAAGACCCCATCTGCTCATCATAGCTTTGTCCTGAAAGGTTCGATGAAGTCAGTATAAAGTATAAGCAGACCTAGCACATCGTACCTCGTCCCAAGGGGAGCCTATCACAAGTACTTTGAGTCTAGATACTGGAGCACATGTGGGGAAAACTCACATGGTGTTGTCAACATCTTCTCGCCAGTAAAGACGGCGTTGGCGCCAGACATGAAGCACATTGCTTGCTCAGACTCGCTGAGCGTGTTTCTTCCTGCAGCCAATCTGATTATTGTTCCCGGAAGCACAATGCGGGCGGTGGCGATCGTCCGGACTAATGTATGATAAGGGACGCGCTGAAATAGAGCTTTTAGTCACAGCACTTCCTCTCGTGCGATCGCAATATACCTCATTGTTCTCCAGTGGTGTCCCTTGTATTGGGACCAGGGCATTTACTGGGAAGGACTCTGGGTGTTCAGGCATGCTGGGTGATCCGCGGGTAAGCTGCATGACAAAAGAATCGATGGGGAGCACCTACTTTGACACCTCATATATAAGCCCGACTCGGTCTTGATCGGACTCTCCAAGACCCAGAATACCACCAGAACAAACACTAATTCCGGCTTCGCGCACAGCGCTGATGGTGTCTAGCCGTTCGTCATACGATCGCGTAGTGATGACCTGGGGTAAATATTACAAAATTGAATCTTTGGAAATAGCTCGAGGGCGCGCCTTGGGATAAAACTCGCGAGAAGTGTCGAGATTGTGATTATAGGCAGTCAAGCCTCTGTGCAGGGCGTCAACAAGCCTTTCCGATATGGGTAAGACGTTCGGAACTCACGCTTCCTTGAGTTGCCTGGCCTGCTCTGGTGATAGCATGCCAAGGGTGGTGCATACCTCCATGCCCATACCACGGACCTCTCGGACCATTTTGAGAATCCTTTCAAAGCCCCGTTTGCGACCAGCAAGGTCTCTCCACGCGGCACCCATACAGAATCTGGTACTGCCATTCGCCTTGGCTGTCCGTGCGGCTTCTAGGACAGGCTCGACATCAAGAAGCTTCGAAGCCGTGGTGGGTGTGGAGTATCGCGAGGATTGTGAGCAATAGGAACCTGTAGACGTATTCACCAGAGAGTCCACTCGAAGATTATGTCGGTACTTACAATCTTCAGAGCACCCTCCAGCTTGATGACTCGGTTCAGAATGACCAGACTTGGTGATAAAGCGGAGGTACCATACTTTTGATATTCATTAGCGTGCAGAGCTGAATCTTGCTTGGGTCATGGTTTTGACGGTGTATTGTAGCAGCTCGGAACGCGAGATCTAGTAAAGGGCTGTCGTATATACCCTGGATTTCTTGGCGAGTCCAGTCGTGACGGATCAGAGATGTGCCTGTAAGGCCTTCGGGGTGGGCCACTGTGGCAAGTAGTCGTTGGCTGGGAAGACGTAGCGAACAGGACAGAGGCCCACGAAACAGTGCGAAAGACATGAGAAGAGGCTCTGCGGTCTAGTAGGTGCTCAAATGAAACAGGATGGATTAGAGTGGGTTGGGGTCGGAGATTAGGCAACTGATCTTTGTAGGAAAACCGATACAACTTCCCACCTCTCTACAACACCCCTGCCGAGTTCAAAGTCGCTAACGCTGTGAAATAACTGCGGGGCTAAAGGCTTAGTTCGGTGATATATCGATAAAACCGTCCCACTTCCAGCTGTTACCGGAGCAGTAGCTATAGACTATAGTAGGTCATTGCGTCGAGCGCTAAGACAGACTACTGATCGTCCTGCCAGTGCTCCTGGCTGTTCCATACCGCATGACCGCGACGTATCGCGGCGAGAGATGAAACATGTACCATCGATTCAGTCCTCACAACCGAAATTCTCAATAGGAACTCAGTGGTATGCACTAGCTTCCCATTCGCAACGACTATTGGCAACATAGATGGTTGATATCCTGCTCTGCTATCGATCTGTACTAGTCTTCTCCAGAACACGGAGCCGTGACTTTTCCTTGATACGGCCTCTCTTGGCTACATTCAATGCGAAGATGAAGTCTGGGGGACGAAAAGAAACTCAGGACAATTATCATACTGAGGTATGTCATTATAGCCAAGAAACAGAAACTGGAGGATGCAAGACAACCACCGGTTGACTAGCGGTGGTGCCAAAAGAGCCTCTTTGGCATCAGTGTTAGACTGGGAGGGCGTCATCTTCCACAACTGCTCACTTTCGTAGGCATTCACTGCCTTGCAGCCTCGCGCGTCTGATCGGAACTCTCGTCACTTTCTTTGGCGATAGAGCTTTGGGTATGACGCCTGGTTGCATCTGAGGATATTGATATTCAGATTATCAGGGGCCTGAACACGTTCTTGGAGCCTACCGCTGACAGAAGACTGCCGACCCGCCCCGGTGTGAGGAATCCGGAACTCTGCGTGTTCGTTTGGGACTGATGATGGTCCTAAGCTGACACCATCTAGGGCCCTAGTGACCGCAGTCTCCAAACTGTCTCTCGTGCTCTGGATCTCCATCGTGTGGCGGACCGCTGTCCATTGTCGGAGAGTATATGCGGCGAGCTCTTGAGAGTAGAGCGTTCTTCGTTCTTCTAGGGACCGTGTTGTCATGTGGAAATCGTATCTAACAGGGAGTGGAGGTGCAGAAGTAGGGAACTTCACTTTGTTGAAAACCGTACGAGTAAGTCTCCATCACCTCCATGACGTTCACACTGGAGTTTACGTAAGCTGTGATCGCAAACAGCTGAATGGCAGCGGCAAGCGGGCTTTTATTATTACAACAATACCATACTCCAAAGGACGAGAACAAGAAAGCAAAGAAAGTGCAAGGAAAATGCTACACATTCAGTCAGGATCTGCAAGTGAATGAAAACATTGTGAATGCAACGAATGCTATGATATATGTTAAAATGAAAATTGCTAAGATATGATAGATGTCCAGAAGCGAATCATCAGATAGTTCATGCAGAACGGCGTACAAGCACATCGGAAGGCATCAAGTTCAAAGGAGTGTGTAGGGCTTGGTATCGAATGGAAGTTCTTAGACTCCACGCCAGGACGTGGTGGATGCAGTCTTTGACTTTGAGGGAGCAGCACCAAGCATGACGCCGCCAGTAAGAACAGTGGTCTTTCCACCATCGTAAGGGGTGACTTCAGTCTTTGAGGTGTCGACGTAGACCCGTGCCTGCCTTGCCTTCTCGCGCCGAGAAAGTTTGCTGGAAGGGGATGAGCAATGGGATGCAGTCCCACAGGAATCCGTGCGAGCGGTCGACGCAAATGAAAAGCAGCTAGCGTTGGACGACCGAGAGCTGGAACGGGAATCTGAGGACACCGCTGAGAGGGGCGACTCGGAGCGAACAGGAGCGGGGAAATGGTCAAGAACAGGAGTCGACCACGTGGGTGCGCTTACTTCATCGGCGATCATAGCGAAAATAGCCTCATCCTCGGCGCTGTCACCCTCCAAAAGCTGTTGTGCAAGTGTCTTCGATTGAGCAAAGCAATTTCCGGGGAGTGTACGAGAGAGGGGAGGGTAAGGGACTTGCACGAGTAGTTCCTCTGACCAAATCGTCACCAGCTTGGATGCTTTCCCGAAACGAACGGATATACAGCCAGGGTCAACGAAGAAGTCGAATTCGCGACCACCCAAAGCGGCAATCCAGTCAAACCACTGAACACCCGTAGCGAGACAGGCGGTGTAGATCGCACGAGGGGGAAGACATGTAGGTGAGAGGGTGAGGCAGCGACGTCCAGAACCCCGGAGAGGCTCTGCGGGTGCCCAGGTAGACGCAAAGAGAGGAGTAAGGTTGGCTTCAAGGACAAGTTGAAGCTTGATGATAGTGGCAGCAGAATATGTGAGCATCAGAGGACGAGTCAAGTAGGCAATGGCCTGAGCGAGGGTAACGGAGAGACTGGATGCAAGAGATGCCATGATAGGAGTCGGTGAAGGTGATTGACAAGGAACTAGAACGCGAAGAGGAATCGCCCAGCGATGGTGTGCGGGAGTAAAGCTCGCTGAAGGGTACGTGAAGACCGTTGAAAAAAAGTGCGATTTTGGAGAGATAACTGAGGTTGAAATTCAGACTGCTGGATCGTTGTGGTGAAAGCGTCTGTTTGAGAGGATGGAGTAAGCGCTAGGATTATAAGTCAAGGGGGAGGGGGACTGACCTCACAGACTGTAGTGGAAAAAAGCGGCAAGATAGTTTAAGGAAAGAGGGCCGATAGATGGTTAGCGGGTACTAAGGCGGGAGCGAACGGGATGGACTAACCTGGCTGCAAGGAGAAAGTAAAGAAGAGAGAGTATAAACGGGATTGTCAAAATCCAGATGGCGGGCTTGGAGGTATAGGGCTGAGCTTTATAGATGTGACCAGCAGAAGAACAGACGCTGGTATAAACAAAGGGCATGGAACATTCCGCATAATGGGTTGCGAAGTAAGAACAAAAGACAATGGAAAATTGCCTTTTTGGTAAACAATAACCATCACCGTTATACCGCCATGATTTCTACTCTATTCGATTCATCCTCTATTGTCTCTCTCTGAGGAAGTATCCGGAACAGAATCCGCCTCTCATTCTCGTCACCACGCAGAAGAGTTCGGTGATCAAGACAAGAGTAACATCGCCCTTGGGTATTCAATTCCCGGATTTCTTGATTTTTAATTGCAACCCTAATCCTAATGAAAAAGTCGTTATTCTAAGCGATTGGGATGAATTTCTTTAGCAATTTGGTAGATTGTGAACGACATTTGGGAGAGCTTGCCGATTTGGGGCAGGATTACTACCCATTCCCATGCCCATTGCAACGGTAATGACAATATTTTATAATCAGCATTTATTGCAATGGAAAAAAACAAACTCCCGACACACGGTACTACCCCGTTATTTCTAACTCCGATACAAACCTTATGAGCCATCATCATCATCGTCAAGTTTCTCAAGAGCTCCATATCCCTGCAAGGACACACATAACATCATGGTACGCAGTATTTCCCTCCATCCATTGCGCATTCTGACGATATCAATCAGCCTCTTGCCATTGACCTTTTGAACCCTTCTCTTGAGCATGAAAAGAGACAACACAAGCTCAAACGTCTCGTACAATCCCCCAACTCATACTTCATGGATGTCAAGTGCCCGGGTTTGTCTCTTTCCTGCCCTGAGCGATCTACACACTCACTCTTATCGACCTACAGGCTGCTTTGCTATAACGACTGTTTTCTCACATGCGCAATCAGTAGTGCTGTGTGGCTCCTGCGCAAGTGTCCTCTGCCAACCTAGTGGTGGTAAAGCAAGACTGACAGAGGGTATGCAATTCACGATTGTCTTATCTACACGCTGCTGAAGCTGCATGCAATAGGTTGCTCTTTCCGTCGGAAAAATTAAATCGTAGTGACGCCAATCCCCCGACTCTGGATCCCAAGCAATGAAAATGAAAACCTCTTGTGGCTAAACAAGAGCTACATGCGTACAAAATTGGTGCATAGTGAATTTATGATGACCTTGTACGTACGAATGTGGACTACTACGATTAGACTCGTTTGCCATCAACCGCCTTTTCGGCGTGGCTGAGCGTATCGAGCTCGCCAGCAAGAAAGTCATTCTCCCCAGGACAAGCTGGCAAACCATTTGCTTGATAACTGAAAGGGCCGAAACTTTTCTGACGTCTCCTCTGATGTTCCATCTATTGAACATTTTGTCCTGTAATGATGCTGAACGAAGTACGGCCAGATTAACGGACAGGAGCTAAGATGCTGGAAAGATTGTACTCGACAATCCATCCTGAGGGAATGTTTCCCATGGAGGAAACACATCATGGTCGTCGAGAGTACGACACTTGCGCAGAGTGTCGTGCGAGGGTGAGGCTTCTAATTCACAATGTTTACAGCAGATTCCAGATAGATGAATGATATTGGGGAAAATAGAAATATGAGGGATATTCAAAAACATCACATAGTGAAGTGGAAGAACAAATACTCTCGTTCAGAGAGCGACAAGACAAGGCGGCTCGTTGATGGGATCCAAAAGCCCTTCACGAACCAAATCTTGAAAATTGAAAGTAACAACGAGAGCTACCTGATGGAAGTACTCGCAGTGGACGTCATAACAATCAAAGCAACAATTTTGGACCAAGCCAAACTCCGATGAAACGACGTCCGGGATGTTTGGGGGGATAGAGCAATTGACCCAGATTATTACATCCGTTTTGCACCTTCATGATGCCAAACGAATGGGGCAGCAACCACACTACAGTTTGGCTGTAGGTTGTGGGCCTCTCCTATCAGCACGTACGACACCTTCCTGACAACTAACTGCTACGAGCGTCCCAGAGCGGCTGTACAGCTGGTGAACGTTGTCCAAAATGAGTTCCAGACGTAAGAGATTAGAGGCCAAGACGCACCCTTCCGTGCACGACACCTCGGCCATCTCCAGCACGTGGACACACCACCTTGATCACTATAGGTTAGAAGTTCAAGGAGCAACAGAGACGACAACTGACCACATAGAGTAGACCATCCTCACAGCAGAAATTGTCACTGCAAAAGGAGCTGTCAGCGAGGAAGCATACAGAAGGACTAGGGTCCACAACATACTCGTAGTACCATATGGAGTGGTCCAGTGTGGACTGTGCGAGGACGATTGAGTGCCAGGGTCGACTGGAGCGAGAGGAACTCACATTCATGGCAAGACCGCCAGGTCCCTTGGAGTACCTCTTGAGTTTTAGGGTATCAGACGCGACAGTGATGCTAGACTCAGAATCAACTCCACCCGTAAGATAGGACAATGTAAGTCATACAAGTTGAGATCTGACAAATATGCTAAGATGCACTAGTGATCCTTGTTGTCAAACAAGAGCGCTCGTAATCAGGACCCTCGTACCTTTTGGTAAGGGGTCCCGTAGACCTCTGCTTTGCCAGTCCGCGCTTGCGTCCAGAACATTGATGTGACCGCACCATGATCACCAGTGACCGTCCGAGAGGCTCTTCTGACAGCAATAGGACCTTTGGCACGTTCCTGGCATAGTGCATTAGCTAGAGCGGCAGTTGTCGAGTGTCCAATGGACGAGAAGCGTACCTACCGCTGCATATATAAGATATAACTCCTTGATCTTTGGGTGGATACCATCTGCGGTTGCGCGGCGCTTAAACAAGTCTTCCTCTAGTTCGCAGTCCTCGAGTTTCGGTACGTCTGGCATTGGCCACTGGTACGAAGGCTGCCACGGCTCAGGGGAATGAAACGAGCATAGTAATTGGAAGATAATTTTGCCATTTTGAACAGCTTTTACGCTTCGAGTGCTGTATGATTGCCCTTCACGCAGTCGCTCAACAAAATAGACGATGGGAACGGCAGGGGATGCACTAAGCATGAAGTAGCACTGCTCCTTGTAAACGCATTTTCTGTAAAGATGGAAAATCCTTCCCTCACATGAAACGACTACTGGTGTGTGAGATTTGGCGAAAATAGCGAAAATGAAACTGCTCACATGGAGGCCAAAGGCGGGGTCGACACATCTCGTGGCAGAAACGATGGCTTGGGATATAACCTGCCCACCAAAAACACCTCGGGCTTGGATGGGCACAAATAAATTTACGGAGCGGAAGAGGTTGGCATCGATTTGTTCAACTTCCAAAGAGGTCGAAATCTTGGAGTTTTCAACTTGGTTGGTCTCCTCCATGGCGGTACTTGCGATGAAGAGGAACTAAGTGATGGTGAGTGACTAGGTGCGCTGAACCGTCTTTGTGGTGTTTCGTGCAACAGTTACTCAGTGACATTCAGCTCAGCGCCGCATTGGGCCGGTACATACCACGGTCAAAACCGATTCATTCTCTTATTGTCTGTTTCATGCAAGTTGGCAGGCACCGTGGGAAAAATGTCTGAAAACAACACCTGAGATTTAATTGAGTGACTTGAGTCTTGACCATACCTCGTCAATGTGCACCTGGAATGCGACCGGGTCAACACCAATCGACTCGGACAAGGCAGGAGGATATTTTCTGAGTTGGCCAGTGGCGAAAAAGTGGTGTCTTGAAAATTCGAAATTCTGTGGCTTTCATGTGTGGATTACTTGATATAATAGCTCAGGCGTTGTTTTAAGATATTCTTTCCCACAGTGCCAACTTGCCTGAAAAAGACAACAAATAGAAACGTGCACATTTTCAAGGCAGTCCAAAGATCCAGTGTCATCATGTTCATATGATTTCCATGTCTACTGTAAACCCACATTCGTGACATATTTGTCGCCCATCTCCATCGTCTGTGGTTTCAACAGGACCAAAGGCGTGTTTATGTTCTTGGTCTTTCCGTCGTTGCCACACCCCTTCTCGAGTTCTTCTCCGTAGTTCCCGAAGCCCCTGTTCGAATTTCTTGTTCTTTTTCTTTTTCTTCTCCTCAGTACGACGTTCCCACTCGGCATCCAGTGCGTCTGGTGAACCCCATTTTTTCCACGCAAACTCTTCAACTTGACACCTCAGGAAGAGCATCATGTTTGCGAAAGTCGATTTGTGCGGGTTCGCCTTGAGAAGGTGTGGGAGGAGTTCGCGATCCCGTAGCTCAGCTACAGGAATTTAGAAGACCACGAGATATTGTAGATGCGGTGACTCACCATCCGTCAGAAGGTAGTCCTGTCAGGGTTGAAGTCACAATGGCAACGTCTAATAGGATAGCACACACACATACCTCTTTGCATTCTGTTTTTGTCAATAGACTATACTTGTCGGGGTACTCGTCTTTGCATTTATTGCACACCAAACAACCGAATATTTTCTTGAAAGTGTAATCGATGTCAATCGTGTTACACTCCTTGCACTTCGGGTTGAGTGATGGATCAAGGTACAGAGCTGCAGCCGGTTAAGAGAGCACTGATTGGCAATGGGTGAGTATACTCACGCGGCTCTGCATCCTGCATGGCCCTTTGCCTTTCTCTTTCTCGCTGCTTGGCTCGAAGATCTTCATCAACCTCCTTACCGTCCTCGACTAAGAAGCCTCCTTTGGAGTTGACCATTTTTGACAAGTCATATTCGAAATAGGAGCCTAGGCGCGAGTCGCGTTTGAGCGGCTTGGCTGTTCTCGGAGCAGTGGGTGAAGAAGCCGCAGTTGTCACCTCGAGAGGACGTTTCTGATTGGCATTCGGAATCGACGTAGATGAAGACGCCTCTTCTTCTCGCCGCCTTTGCCTAGCTTTGGCTACAAAGGTTGTTCAGAGCAGTTCTGCTCTCCAGTGAGGCTCCCGCCTCACCTTTGAGTCGATTGAGTTCGATGCGTTTCACCTGTTCGGGAGTTAATGGTAAATTGGACGTGGATGCGGGTGGCCGCGTCGAATGACTGTCATTCTCCATGGATATAGTGGTGTTACCCAGGACAAGCATATTGGTTGCGAGGCTAACTCTTTCTTTCGCACTTTGTTTGTTCATATGTATTATGTGCATCTGAGCCCAGTGCGCTTCCTGTTATTTACTTACACAACTAAGCCAGCAGCATGACAAAATAAACCACTGACAATATAGGGAAACAGCTTCTGAGATCTATAGTAGTGCTCCATTAAATTCCGCTACCAGCAGGAGGGTGCTCGTCCATCATATCCATCGACTTAGCGTTCCCATCAGTGACACCACCTCCCACCAGTGTCACGCCACCATCCGTTGCTGACAGGGTGTCGTCAACGTCCATGACGAGCGGGGCTTTCACAGTTTGGGGGACCAAGGTAGTGTGGCCACTCGGTCCGGCACCATGTGTCGAGCTGGCAGCACCGGAGCTGAGAATCCCCCCGCCAATCCCAAATCTCCTCATTCCTCCACCTTCGGTCTCACTCGAACGGCTTCTACTTTCACTTCCGCGATCCTTGTGGTTCGTGTGGTCTCGTCTACCACCCTCTCCCTCGTCATCAGAATCAGAAAGCTCCCCGTCGGCCTGAACGCGCGAGTCTAACAAACGTCGATGTCTCCGGGTGTCCGGTAGTACAAGGTTTTCATCTTGATTCATATCGTCCATCGCATCGTCGATTGGCGTTTTGGGAACATCTACCAAGCAAGTTAGAATATGACTCTCGTTTCCAGGGCTGGCGCCGTACCAGACATCTGAACACCTGGAGGCCCCCCCAATCTTCGTAAGTTGTCCATGACAATGTTTTTGACGCGGTCAAGGTACTCGGGGGTGTTCATATCCTCGGTATTTGAAGACTTCACGTCCAGTTCATAATCAGGTCCGAAATACTCATAGTACTCGTTAACCGGTATTTCTTTAAAAGTTTTTGTCAACCACCCATTTAGTCACTCAAAGCATGTTGTTGCATACCAGGTCCGAGCTCGACCCCAGCAGCCAACCCTGTCTCGTACGCCCATGCGCGACTGACGTTCCGCATGGTGTACCCACCTCCCCCGAGGAGTAACAGCGGCTTATTGAACGACTTGACAAACCTGACGCAGTTTGCGTGGCCTGAGGCTCGGTCAGTCTGAAGAATACAGCCGTGCTTTCAAGTCCCCACCTCTCATGGACAGATTGAGACATCCAAGCTTGTCTCCAGATAATGAATCTGTGCCGCATTGCAGGACGATAGCCGAAGGATCGTAGGACTCCATCACCTGTCGAATTATCTGAAAGGAACTGAGCATTTCCCCTGGTCTGCGGTGTAGCAGTTTCCTCACTGGCTCGAAGACAGATTTATAGTTCTCGTCCGAGATGCCATCTCGCAGCGGGAAGTTCAACGAGTAATACTTCCCCTTCCCAATGCCTGTATCCTGTCTGACTTATCGACATTGTGAAGCGTAGGCTCACGAAAATGATACTCACGCGTAGTTCACCGGTGCCAGGGAAGTATTCTCCATACTTGTGGAAACTGACGGTCATGACGCGATCTGTAGTATAAAACGCTTCCTCTACGCCATCGCCATGATGCACGTCGATGTCGATGTAGAGTACACGAGTGTGATATCTATTACCATGTGAAGGGTTGAGTGGCAGAGCTTACGTACAAGGTGCCGTGCTGCGACTGACCGTAGTAGTTCTAGTATTCCTAGGACAATGTCTGTGAGTTGACGAAGGTCAGATAATATCCCGGGGAAGAGCGGCGTCCGTAGTTCACCGTTGACGTAGCAAAAGCCACTAGCTTCGCTCTTCTTTGCATGGTGCAGGCCACCTGCCCAGTTTATTGCAATGTCACACTTATCCCGGCTCAACCGAGCAGCGCCCTCTAGCACCCTCCATCGATCAACAGCGAGCTTCCCACATAGGAACTTGACTCACCCATAGAACCACCAGCAGATATTGAACAGTAATCAAAGAGCCCGTCGAAAACGGGGCAATCATCACCGACGTTGTCTGTTTTATGGTGTTATAGCAGGCAGAAGCCAATGAATTTGAAGCGCAAGGTGCCAGGGTTGCTTAAACTCACATTTGTGTTGTTCTTTGATGTACGAGTTCATGTTGCTTGGCGTTATTCGACTAAGAAAGTCCACGTATTCGTCAGAGTGGAACTGCGTCATCTCGCGTTTCGTTGCTGGTTTTGCGCGCTATTACATGCAGAGACAGAAAGACAACAACCCCTGACACTGGTACCTCTTTTTTTGTTTTGTTTTTGTTTTGCAGACTCACGAAAATTTCCATCTTCTTGTAAAGTCCATAGTTCATCACAAGGGAATGACACATCCGTATCCGTGTCGGCTTCATCCTGGCCAGGGGGATTATTCGGAGTTGTTCGCAAAATAATCAAGTGGGGGATACATACGGGTGGCCAGGACCATAGTGGAAGCCCCCGACGTCGGAGTCGAAGAAATAACACTGAGGCCCAGCATACGATCGGGGAGCAACAGCTGAGGCAAGTGATGTTGACAACAGAAAAAACACGCACGACTCGCTTTTTCTGGGTTTCGCCTTCAAGGGGAACGATATTGTCTGACATCCTTCGATTCGTGATGGTAAGCTTAGTTGAGGACTGAGATGTAGCTATTACGATGTTCACAGTGATACATTGTCGAGTCGGCCATGTGCGACGAGCCGCTTGCTCACGTGCCAAACTGGATCCCGACCACAATATTGGTCATTCAAGGCAGGGTCAATTCCAGGCTGCACCGTCACCACCACTACTGCACCACAGGATCAAAAACTCGCGCGACGAGGCACCCCACATTTCGATAAACTACAGCAATCATATCTTGGCTTTTCCCAGTATAGCGTCACTTCCCTTGTAAACTAGAGTGGAAGGAGCAAAGCCAAAATCATCGGGTAAAGTTATGCCCTGAGCAGTGGTTAGTCTCAAATTCATGTATGGACGGGAATGAGAACGAACAAGTTCCCCTGCTATCACGCGGACCTGCGACAGAATGTGTGGGTGATTGATTCGGTGAGACAGGACGCCCTTACCATGGACCAATGATGGACTGCATGCAATCCGGCAAACCACAACTTCATGAGGGGTCGTCAGAAAATGATAGTTTATAGTCCACGTGCCCTTACCTCTCGACCAAAGGTAGTCTGAAAGGCTTGTGAAAAAGGTGTCACGGCATTCAAAGTCATTGTTTGGTCCAGTTCAGTCGGTGGGGAAATGTCGAGTTCATTCAACCGTGATATCACATTTGTCAATGCCTGGCGAGCCTCGGAGAGGCTGCTTTCCATGGGGGTATTACGAGTGCGTATATCGTATGACAGGACATATGGCTTTGCTCCTGTTACGCAATCCAGGAGCAGAATAAAGTGATCTCGTGCGTGGCGGAGATGTTTCCCTTTCGAAAGCATTATG
Source organism: Paxillus rubicundulus Ve08.2h10 (assembly GCA_000827395.1). NCBI lineage: Eukaryota > Fungi > Basidiomycota > Agaricomycetes > Boletales > Paxillaceae > Paxillus > Paxillus rubicundulus. The sequence continues at coordinate 36,579 of KN824890.1, read as the reverse complement.
GGCACCGTAGGGGAGGATACTGATCGAATGAGCAGCTCACCGATGGTCGAGCCAGGGAGATACCTGGACTGTGCTGTAAGTTGGTCGTCGCGAGTAAGGATGTTGTTGACGAGATCAAGAGCCTGTTGCAGAACGGTAGTGGAGACGAAAAGCAGCTGTATCAGTTGCGTGGGCTCAGGACTATGGTGACCGCTATTTGTCGTCTCAGGCATGGCTGCAAGCGACATACTAGTTCGAACTTGACAGACATCGGATCAATATATAGGTGAACACTTATCGACAACAGGTCAACGTCAAGTTTTAACTTCGACATGGTCTTGGTGAGGTCGATTCTTGCCATCCAGAGGACCAATCCGAAGACGGGTCTAGTAAGGACAGAGATACGTATCATACACGAAGCTGCAAGTGGATATTCCTTCAGCCAAATTTCGGACAACCCACGGTTGAAATAAATAAATAAACAGGGTTGTTCGAACTCAAGGCGAGGATCAAGATGATGTCTTTCTACCAGAGATACTCCTCAACCAAGAAATGGCGGATCGGAGACAGGAAGATTGTCGACAAGATCGCATCTGCCGTCGTCGTCGCTCTGGTCCTTTGAGAAGAGAGAGAGGCTCGCTTCTGATAACACCCCGCTCTGCTGATGTAAGCTTTCTGATCCCTTCCGCTGCTTTCCGGATCGTCAAACCATTTTGCAAACATACTTGTCTCTCTTCCGACCCACCATATGCTTGCTTCAGTCAAAAAGGCTGCTTCGCTGGCTCGTGTAAGTGACATGCTTCTAGGAGCACCCGACTTTGACCCAATTTCCCTTTTTCATAGGCTGCCCATGCCGGTCAGCGGCGGTTTCTCTCTATTCACGAGTACCAATCAGTGAACCTACTCAATGCAGTATGCCGCGATTTTTGGCTGTCCGACCCGTTCTGCTCACCACGAGTTCTTTTATATCACCCTTTTAGTACGGCATCCCGACACCGAAGAGCATTGGCGCAAAAACTCCAGAGGAGGCGTTCAATGTTGCAAAGAACTTCGGTACGCTGTTATCCTACATCCACACTCCGAGTACGCATAATTCCCACATCTACAGGCACCAACAAACTTGTCATCAAGGCTCAAGTGCTTGCTGGCGGCCGAGGGAAGGGAACGTTTGACAATGGTTTCAAAGGAGGTGTACACACGATAGACACGTATGACTTTTTTTTTTGCTCTCTATGCTATCCACGCTGACTATGCAGCAGTCCTGAACAGGCACAGGAAATTGCCAGACAAATGATAGGTGCCAATTTGATCACGAAGCAAACCGGCGCTGCTGGCAGAATCTGCAATGCTGTACGTTTCATGTTCAGTCTTGACCTCGCTTCACTCATCTTTTGCTAGGTCATGCTTGCTGAGCGGCGGGATCCCGCTCACGAGTACTATGTCGCCATTCTCAATGACCGCGTCACACAGGGACCAGTGCTGGTTGTGTCCAATCAAGGTGGTATGAACATCGAGGAGGTGGCCGAAAAGGACCCTCATGCTATCATTACCACTCCCATCGATGCGGAAAAGGGCCTTGATCCCTCAGTCGCTTTGGAGTTGGCACGGACACTTGGCTTCAAAGACGCAGCTGCTCAAAAGGAAGCAGCAGACATTTTTGGTGCCTTGTACAAGCTCTTCAAAGACAAGGATGCTACGCAGATTGAAATCAACCCTATGGCGGAGACCATCGACGGTCATGTTCTTTGGTATGGCAGGCAGTTTTGCGCAATCGGAGTGTCAGTTACAATCTTCGATTTCTAGCATGGATGCCAAGCTCGGCTTCGACGAGAATGCAGAGTTCCGCCAGCGAGATGTGTTCGACCTTCGTGATATTTCGCAAGAAGAGCCCTCTGAGGTTGAGGCTCAGAAAGCCAACCTGAATTTCATTAAACTTGATGGCAGCATTGGCTGCCTGGTCAATGGTGCAGGTCTGGCCATGGCTACCATGGACGTTCTGTCATTACATGGGGGAAACCCTGCCAACTTCCTGGATGTTGGAGGGTACGTTCTTCTTGTCTGACGCCTTCAGTTTCGTTCACACTTCTTCCAGAGGTGCTACTCCCGAGACCGTCAAGAAAGCCTTCGAGATTCTCCTTACAGATCCCAAGGTCAAGAGTATTTTCATCAATATCTTTGGAGGGATCATGAGATGTGATTACATCGCCGAGGGTGTTATCCGTGCTACCAAGGAGCTCAACCTCGATATCCCATTGGTTGTTCGACTCAAGGGTACCAAGGAGATAGAAGCGAAACAGTACGTTGCAATATCCTCTGACTGACTGTCACTATCTGATTCCTCTCTCAGGATGATCAAGGAGTCTGGTCTTAAGATTATACCCTTTGATGACCTTGATGAGGCTGCTGAGAAAGCCGTTGAGCTAGCGTATGCATAGACATCTAGACGTGCATAGAAATCTCCGTCACCTCTTGTAATGATTCAACAGGGTCAGCTTGTTCAAAGATGGAGAAAAACAGCATAAAACAGCCATTCGTAAGAATAAAGGACATCGATATATCGTCTTACTGGAGTCGTATGTATATGAGACAGAAATTTCACCATGGTCGACCAAAGGGACCATGGCTGTACACCTGTTGGGGAGGCAGCTGGTTTTGTAAATGAGGTGATTGCTGCATGGGAGGCGCAACAGATACACCGTCTGGGCGTCCCTGTCCACGTGCCAGGGGAGCGTTATTCATGTATGGAGGACGGTGGCCAGAGGTTATCATGGGAGGTGGATGCATCAGCACTGGACTGCCACCATACATTGGTACATGTGCTGGTGCTGCGGGATGCATGATGGGGCTCATCATAGGCATCCCACGTGGGCGCGGGGGTGCTGCGCCATTGACAGGTGCTGAGACATTCTGGTGAACAGGTTGGGCAGCGTAAACAGGACCTTGGGTTGGTGCGGGGTACGCTACCATTTGAGGATAGGGCGACCCGGTCGGTCTCACTGTACCATTGTTCTGAGAGGTTTGCATTGACATCCACATGTGGTGATTGTATACCTGTGGATGGCAATTCATGGGCGCTCTTGGTATGGGGCTAGGCACGGTTGGAGGATACATCATGGTTGGACTCGGAGAGTGGGAAGACGGAAAAGCAGCATAGTGTGGCCGCATGGGTACACCAGGGGCTGGAAGGGGCGGGGGGTAGCTGAAGTTGGAAGGGCGCGTGATTGGACCGCTCGCAGTCGAGGGTGACAGCGGAAGAGGGCGATGCGACGAAGTACTGGATGATGGTGGAACTTGCTGGAAAGCACGAGTGACGTCGTGAAGAGAAATCTTTGAAGGCACTGGTGCACTTGTTGGAGGCGGTGTTTCACCATCCTCCGATTTGACTTCTTGGATAGTGAAGGGTAATGCAGTGAGGTCGTCGGCAATGCCTTCTAAGGAGTTGACAGCGGCCATTGGCTCCTTGTCTGTAGCCTGAGACCAGACCGCCTTGAGATGTTCTGGATCAGGTGCTCTAGCGGGTGAGTCCTTGCTAGGGAAACCCAGAGGTGACTTTGACCAAGGCGTGCTGAAAGATGCTGATGCAGGAGTGCGAAGAGAGCGTTCGGTCTGCGATGAGTGTGAGTAATAGAGTGGCGTTCCAGAGGCTGGATCACGCTTACAGATCCCTCTGAGCTCCTGCCGTCGACTTGCGTGCTCGAAGGCACACTGGGAGACTCGCTGACTTCATCGACAGCACAACTCCCGAATGCAGTCTCTTTCAGTTCTGAGGGAGCCCTTACTGGTGAAGCACCCGCAGTCGATGTGAGCAAGAGCATAGTCGGTTCCAGTTGAGAAACATGTGTAAGTTCTTCTAGCTCGCTGGTGACGGTAAAGTTGACAGTGGTCTTCAAGTCTGGGCAAGACGAGCCGAGATCTCGATAAAAACCGATTGCCGAGCCCGCTGGCAACTTCGGTTGGGTCCTCGGGCGCACCAAAGGTATCTCCATTTTCGCAGATGGATCCCCACCTATTGTCGGCTTGGAGGACGCTCCAGAAAGCTCTGGAGACGGGGAGCAGCTGGTAACATCCAGGGCAAGCAAAATTTCTTCTGGAAGCGCAGCTTGCTGGGATACCGAGGGAGGTGTGGGTCTTCTGCGCCATGTTAGAAGGTCATCGACTGCCTTTGAGCGTCCTGAGGTGGTGTTGATTTTGAGGGAGATAGACGGAAGGTTGACCTTCGGTGCAGAGACGGAATATGGGTACGTGGTCCTCGGTAGGTGAACCTTGCACCGAAGCTTGCCCTTTGTTAGAGGAGGCCGCTTGAAAAGGATGTCGTTCACCGACAGATCTCGCTTGTTCATCACTCCCAATGGTGGATCCCAGGACAGAATGTCAAACCGAACATGACTTGGTCCGTTCTTCAAAAAGCGCAGTTGCCGCTCGGGGATTGCTTTGATTTCCCGACAAGTTACAGGCAACTTAACGACAAGGGAGTCTGGTCGAGGTGAACGAGGCGGTTCACAACCAGTCACATCGAAGACCTCTTGATCTGGATCTTGAGGGGGGCGTCGTGGCCTCAGGGCGGGAGGTAACCATCGCGCTTCTTTCGGTAGGATCCTAGCGGAACTTGGAGGGTCTGGCCGGACTTTCAGTTTGGCGACATTCAGACGCCAATCAGCGGAATCATTCGACGAAGCTTCCTTTCCTGCATCGACCTGCATATTGTCTAGAGCACCTTTGATACGAGACATAACATCATCCAAGGCTGACATTGGAACCTCGCGGAATGGTGCCGGTTGCTTGCTAGACCGATGTTGAGGGCCAGTGGGAGGTACGTGGTTACGCACTGGGGAGAACGGAAGTGCACCGTTAGTAGGAGAAAATCTGTGGGAATTGGCCCCCCTCGCTCCTTGCGTAGCTGTAGAAACCGAAAAGGCAGGAATCTGGCTCTGCTCACCGGAAGTGGCAGCCGAGAATTCTGGAGCAGCAGGAAGGTTGGAACGTTCGGTGGAAGGTGAGCCAACAAATTCCGCTTCCCAGACGCCAACAGAATTTCGGTGTGGAGGGACATCTTCAAAGAAATCACTGGCTACTGGTCGAGCAGGGAGCGAAGGGCGGTCATGTAGCAGGGGTGAATGGGATGGGAGTGGTGGACTTTGTTCAACGCCAACAAATTTACCCAGTTCCGAGAAGTCGACCACCTCAAGGATTTCATCAGCAACAACACTTATTGGCTCTTCGGTACCAACGAACATTGGTGGCGGGGGTTGTGATATCGGTTGGGGTCCTTGCGTAAGGGGACGCGTCTTGCTACGCCACGAATTGACCTGATCCGCAGGAGGAGTTAGCTCGTTAGAAGATATGGAAATCGACCGAGAGGCTCTGAAATCGCGATGTGGGCGTGCAACAGGCTGCAAGGAAGATGGTATTTCGATTGCATCGGGGTTGGAGGCCAGCTGAATCGAGCCCTGAGCAGAATTGACCGCTTCCTGTATGATTTCTATAGCAGTCGTATCCTGACATATTGAATGAGCTGGTTATGCATTATGGTTTGTGAGGTGGCACTTACTTGAGCTTGCTTCTTGGCAGCTTCTGCATGTTTCATTCGCTCTTCGAGCTCGGCAGCTTTCTTGTGCGCACGTTCTTTCTCCTTTTCGCGTTCTTCCTCTTCCAGCTGGCGCCTTTGTTTCGCGCGCTCCGCTGACACATGCATAGCTGTTTTGTGTACGCCCTCGATATCCATTACTGACGCGGCGGTCAGCGGGTGGACTTCGGAGGCAGTGGAGTCCAACACATCTGGTGAGTGCCCAAGTTTTACAGTAGTAGTCGACACTTCTCCCGGTATGACAGACAATGATTGTGAAGGAGATTCTCGTGATTGAGGTTTCCGGGGAAAGGAGGCATATGGAACGTGTGGAGGTCCTTGCCGAAGGCCATCGGGGATTGGACCTGAAGCAAAGGAGGTACCTGAGAAACGGCGAGGTCGTCCTTCACTCGGTCCGCGAGAGTCACCAAAAGGGGGTCCCGGAGGCCCACTAGCATCTCTGCCCCTGATCCAGTGTTGTCCATAGTGACTTCCGAATGGTGGTGGGCCACCGTCGCGCTCTGGCTGACGTCTACCAATGAAATCCCCTGCGTGGCTGCGTGGTGGTTGTATCGAAGCGTCGCGACTGCCCTCGACAGGTTTTTGCAACAACTGCACTGAGTAGGCAGGGCTGTGTGGAGCATCCCTGCTAAAGCGAGATTCGGCAGATGAATGATGAGGTTCAGCGTGAGCGTTCCTTCTCGAAAGCCCGGAACCAGAACCATATCGAATTGGGAAGTGGGTGTTGGTGTAAGGTTCTAGTCTATTGGAACGCTCGTTGAAAAGTACCCTCGACCCTTCCATTGGAGAGTGACTTGGTTGCGACGATGCGGGAGAAATAGAGGCTTGTCGAGAGGAACGACTGGATACGTCTCTCTGCAGCACAATAGGCGAAAGCCTAGAACGAGGCCAGCTGCGGTCGAAGTCGTCCGCAAACCTGTCCTCTTTGCTGACGGATTCGATCACAACATTATCGATGGCTACGGGGGAGGTTTCATTTCCGTCCACCCGCAGGGTCGCCGAAGCAGGTGGCTGTACAGTGCCAGTTGGTGCGACTTTGTATTGTCGCCCATCTCCAAACTCGATCACGTTGTCCAAGAAATTATCGTCATCCTCCTCCATCTGTGAATAGTCAACCGAATGTCCGTCGACGCTGATCATCCACTGACCTCGTCCCAGTGGTGGGCGTTCGGATCAAGGTGCACTCCCCTGAATGCATCAGCCTCTTGAGGCGCTACTTGCTTTGGAGCGAGGGTATCCTCCGCCTTTGGTGCTTCGGCTTTGACAATTCGCCCTGTTGATAAACCAGTTACCATCCATATATTCAACGCACGGATAAGTCAGGGAACAACTAACCTTGAGCAACTTCCGCTGCAGTAGGAAAATCATTGAGTGCATTATCTGTAAAGGCGTTCGCAGAGAGGGGCTTTGCGTTGCCCCAAGCAGGCTTTACCGAAGAACTATCCTTCTTGACTAGGGAAGACGAGGACACGATAGCACGTCTTGGTTGGGGCTGGATGACTTTGCCAACATGTGGGAGGTGAGGAGCTGCAGGAGCCGTGGCGAACGTTTGAGGTGGAACGTTTGACGAACCCGACGGTGTAGCGGATACGGGGGGTGTGGCAGAAGATGGTCGAGACCAGCCAGGAGCAGTCGTTGCAGATAACTGGGCAGTGGAGGTTAACTTTGCGGTCACTAGCTTAGAGTGAGAGCCAGAAGGCTGCGGGGCAGGTCGTGCTGTTCGCATCTCATATGTGAGAGGGTAGAAAGAAAACAAAAGGGGACATACGAGCTGGACTCCCCGCCTTGACAGCGGTAACATGACCAGAAGTGGCAGACGCTGTGGCAGAGGAAGTCGAGTTCTTCTGGAGGAACGTCTTATTGATGGTGACAGCGCTGAACTTCTTGGGGTGGGGGATGCTGAACGGAGTGTGTGTTGCAGAGACGGAGGAAGCGGGAGAAGGGTGCAAAGGGGGAGCAGGAACATCTGGGGTCGTCGAGTGTAACGAGATAGGGCTCTTGACAGGGTGCAGTTGTTCGGAGTTGGTTACAGGAGATTGCGCAGGATTAGGCAGAGTTGTTTCTCCCCTGGTCAAGGCATTTGTTGTCTCAGGTCCATCCTTCGACGGCTCCGATATCCCTGCTTCTGTCTGGTCGATATTGGCCATAAACGCGCCTCCAAGACGCTAGCTGTTGGTTTTAAGTGTCTTTCGAGGATCGTGGCAATGACCGAGAGCAAAACGTGTCAGCAATGCCGTGTCACGAGGCTATTTGGCTGCTTCTGCTCACCTTTACACGAAATTTTGTGCAGAGGGCGCTGAACAAGTTTTCTCCGTCGAGGCTGCAACGAATGAAACTGCACACGACGGACTCACCAACGTTGCCAGCCAACTTGAAGTTTCTCCTTTTCGGGGTATAAGCTCAGAACATCACGATTCAGGTGCTCAGTATTAATCCAAATGTACACTCGCGCTGTGTTCAACCATTCCCCAAACACCACTCCGAAGACGCGACGACAAGCACCATATATACACGGATGATTATTAGAACTGGAGATGCTACATGTTTGCCAACTCGGTCTCCCTTTTGTTCAGTCGATCCACTTCTGCGTCCAGCGCCACATTTGCCATCTCAATCTGCAAAATGCTTGACAACACTTCAGTCCATCTTGTCTCTAGTGATGTCAGCTGCACACCGTAACGAGTCTGTTAACTATGCATCAGCGAACCAGCCTCCGTACAAGGTCTGTAGCGGGCTACCTGCGAGTTCTTGCGGTCTCGGTTTAACTCGGTTGTGAGTTGTTTCATTTCTTCGAGAGCTTTCTCGGATTGCTTCGCTGTCTCCTCCAGCAGGTAATTGTTTATACGCCATGTATTTTGGCCATACGTTTGCAAGAGCGCAAGGTTGGTTTGGCTGTATATTATCTAGAGTGAATCAAAGAATAGCTCTCTAGGTAGAAACCACGACAAACCGCAGACGCTGGTGCTCGAGCTGGGCGTGTGCATTCCGAAGTGCCTCGCGCCACTCTTCGTCGGTGCCAGGTGATGATGTCGGTGCAGGTAGCTGGTACCTGACAGTGTCTAGTGGTGGCAACGGCTGGTGAGCCTCGACGCGTGCAAGCTCCGCAGCTAGAAGAGGGTTACTCTACGTCATGTTCGTCCTTGAGTGAGACAGGTTGAGCTGGAAGCAGTTGGTTAACCACACCTTGAACAACTCAAAAGGAGGAGGGACAAGTGGGTGCAAGGTTTGCGGTGGTTTGGGCTCACGGGCCAGTTCCTTTTCGACCTTTTCTTTGAGTATTGGGTACTGCTCGAGATCATTGTCGTAATACGGTAGCGAATCAAAAATTGCTGTCCTGTGGACTGGGTCGTCCGTGAGTGAAGCCATACGAAAGGAGTGTAGACCTGACACGCGTCGGAAACGGTAATTGCAACGGAAATTCCTACTCCGACTCGGTATACGCTGCAAGGACAACCGTCAGACTGCACCGAGCCCATCATGTCTCTGCGAACCAGTATCCGGGTGGGTGGGCTGCTCAAGGCTACTTGCACTCGACCCTCCTCGTCGTCCAGCCTAGTATTACGGCGAGGCATCCAGTCCTCGCCGTCGTGGAGAGGTACTTGACAAGCACTTATAATCTCCGAGTGTTTCTTACCCTTGTCCAGCTTCTGTTTCCCCATTTACGGAGCCTGTCTCCCCCAACCCAACAGCAACGAAATATGCCGAGGCCACCGAGTCATTGCACACCTACGGCTCTTACCTGACTCAGTGCCTTCCAAAGTTCATTCAACAATTTTCAGTTCTGAAGGACGAACTCACTCTTCACGTTGCGCCTCCAGCAATTGTTCCCGTCCTGACCTTCCTCCGGGACCATTCTCAATGCCAGTTCAAGAGTGTCGTTGATATAACAGCGGTCGACTTTCCTGAGAGAGCTAAGCGCTTCGAGGTCGTGTACAACCTCCTAAGCATCAAACATGCTGGCAGGATCCGGGTGAAAACCTACGCTGATGAAGCGGACCCTGTGCCGAGTGCAGTGTCTGTGTTCCGTGGTGCCGACTGGTACGAGAGAGAAGTGTGGGATATGTACGGTGTCTTCTTCTCTGGCCACCCAGATCTGTAGGTTGCCCATTCGCATATTCACTCGCTCGTGGCTAACTTGGCTCTTAGCCGCCGTATATTAACAGACTACGGTCAGTTCATAGCATTGGCCCTTGTGATTGTTAGACTCATTTCTCTCAGGTTTTGAGGGGCACCCCTTGCGGAAGGATTTCCCGCTGACAGTGAGTACACGCTTCGTTAGTTCTGGGCTAGTTTTGATGCTGTTTTTAGGGTTATACCGAAGTGCGGTACGACGAGGAGCGGAAGCGCGTTGTCTACGAGCCGCTCCAGCTTACCCAAGCATTCCGGTGAGTCTTGTTCGCATTACAAGAGTGCCGCCGCGTCAATCATCTTGTATAGGAACTTCGAGTCCCTCTCACCTTGGGAGCAGGTTGGAGCGGGTACAGAACCGATTAGACCTCCCGACCTCAAACCTGTTCCTCCACCCAAGCCAGAAGAATCACCAAAGAAGTAGAGTTATCGCTCATGTAGAATCCGCATCAAAATTACCACTTGCGAGATGTCGATAAACTAGTGAATACATGCACGTGGACTTGGAAACCTGCTTCCTCCGTTGTCCCGAGTCACCGTTGAAGCATTTTCATGTCGCTTCATTTCCAGAACTGGCCATGTTCTCATCATGGTGTCTATCCTTCTTGTCCCACCCCATCCTCGATGCAAGGTAATCCTGACCGAGAACCTCGATGGCAACTCTCAACGATTCTGCAACCAGATCTTCTACCCAATCATACTGGTCCCAGAGTTGTAGCCATTTCGAAGGTATTGCCTGAGTCACCGTTGTGTGTGATAGTTTATGCCCCGGATCTGAGAGGTGCAAAATGAATTGCAAATAGGAACCTTCCGAGTCTGAAGGACCGTCGACAAGCTCAGGAAGGGCATACGGGCGCGTGAAGGGCTGGATACGAAGGTAGACAGAAGAGTAGGTAACTGGGTTTTCTGCGGACGACTCCTTTGGGGGAGCATTGGTATCATTCTTGACAAGATCGTCCAAGCTGGCCTTGCAAACAGTTAAGAAGGCAACTAGACTGAAAGTACCGGGGCTGAAATACCTGAGCAAGCTTAAATGCTGCCTCATAACCATCAACCGTGTTTAAGTCTCGGGCGGAGTCCGCAGAGTCCTTCAATCTGGACTCCTCACCACGATTGACTATCAAGTCACCACCCTCCACCTGCTCCATGATCTGTGAAACAATGAGTGTGGAAGGGGTTGCGGTGGGTGTTACAAACTTTTGCCAGAGAGCGATAAACGAGGGACTCGATGCCATCATAGCCAGTCATGTCGTGACTAAGCCACACCTGGATAACCTCGTGCTCTGAGATTGGAGGCGCAACGACGTTCAATATATCATTTATGGTAGACAATCCAACTCTCTTGAAGTCCTGGCCTAGAGTTTGTCAGGAAGGCAGATCCTTCGTTGACTGATGAGCCTACCAATTTTATCGAGCTGGGCAGTCTTGGCATATTCAAGGACACCCTCTCCCCATTTGCTAACGTGCTCATTCTTCGGCAAGTTCTTTACTTGCTCGTCGACGACGGTCCTAGCTTGCTGATAAGCAGCCGAGGCGCTGTTCCAGACGGTTGACCATCCCCATGTACCTGATGGGCCAGAGGACATGGCCGCTGCTGGCTCGGATTTAGCTACAGTGCTTCCTCCAGAAATTGATTCTGGCTTCCCAGACAATGAGGAAGTCGAGGAGGAAGGGTGTACACCAACCCTGACACGCTCGGTGCTCTTGCGCAGGGAAGGCGTTCCGGCACGTGAGATAGGGCGCTCTGTTGGAGGGGCTGCTATACGCGTAGGCTCCGAGCTCTTCTGGGTAATCTCGTCAATGAAGGCGAGGACATCAGCTGGGTCTCCTTCGTTCCCTGCATGCACATGCGATGTACTGGTCTGGCGGTGGGCGGTTGGGCTTGCGGAGGGGTCAAGGTTGTCGAGATCGTCAAGGAACTGAAGTGCCTCTTCTTGCTTGGACTTTGCTTTGGGGGCCATATCATGTAGTCAGTGTGTAACAGTCACTGCTCAAGCTGCCAAGTCCAACAACGCTCTCACATGCCTTCCTTATTTGGTATCACTGCTGTTGCTCGCCATCTTCACCTTCAAGTTGTTCGAGGCAATGGGAAGAAATAAAAAGGTCGAAGAGGACGCGGAAGACGAGGTATATCACGTCGGCGAGTTTCATTTGATTAGCTCAGACCGTTCGCAAGGTTGACCAGGACTGTTAGAGGTCATTTCGAAGGCGCGTGTTAGTGACGAAGGAGACTGGGTAAGTCACCCACATCGTATTAAGTACCCGTGACGGAAGCATCAGACTCCCTTGTTTTTCAGGAATATCTCGTGAAGGTGAGCTCCCACCTCATAGCAGCTATGCCATTCATTCATCATCATGTCAGTGGGCAGGATACGATTCAGACGCAAACAGGTGGGTAGTTTGGAAAGCAAGTGAATCTCGCATGATTCAGTTCCTGCAGCTGGGAGCCTGCGGAGAACGTGAAACAATGCGACCGTCTATTGGCAAGTTTCTGGAATCACGTCGGAATTGACGACGACGACTATTCTATCGGCTACGAAGTAGCGCCTAAGGAAGACTGGATTAGTTCGTGCTTTATACGCTATCACTGCGTTTTCGACTTAAAACCTTCTCAGATAAGGAGAAGCGGTATTTCGCAGAAACGTTTGTCAAACCTTCGAGGAGAAAGAGAGAGAAGGAAGCCAAGAAGAAAAAGAAAGAGGTATGAAACCATACTGCAGTGTGAAATCCGATGTACTCATGGAATCTTTTAGCAGACTCGGCAAGGGTCCAAGTTGGCCAAGTCGTACGATTCGGAGAGCAATGGAAATGATTCCGAAAGTTCGAACGATGAACCATTGGCGAAACGGCTATCGAAAAAGGGGGCGAAGCGCAAAGCACTGTATGTCGACATCGAGGTTCGTCTATCTTGGCAACCCCTCTTGTGTGGAAGCGTATCTCACGGCTTCGTGCTTGCGTTGCAGTCGGAATCGGATTCTGAAGGTCCTCTACAGCAGCACGGAGAAGTCGCGTCGGGATCAAAGGCAACCACGCCTCCTATCAACGAAACTCGCAAGGTAACTGGTACTTGGCCTTCGTATCCTGATGCTTACCCCATGCAATGGCCTACCCAGGCCAAGCGGCAGTATTCGTCTTCGACAGCCCCAGTAATTCCAAAGGTGGCACCTGTCCGTACACACCAGGACCAGAGGGTCAATCCGCTGGTGAAGCCGATGGATCTACCGGCTCAGAGTGTCGGAGGTGGAAGTTTGCTCACAACCAAGCAGCGTATTGCAGCTGGGATGCCACCACCTCTGACTGGGCCCAAGCCCCTTCAGGCTATACCATCTAAGAAGTCACTGTCGTCACTGTCGTTTAAAAAGAGCAAGCCGCCTATCTCTGTCGCTATCCAGGCAAAGGACTCCACAAGGACATCAAGTACACTCGCTACATCGCCAGGGTCACCGATTGTTCAGCCCACACAGGTTACCAATAAGGCATATTTGCACGCTTCCCCAGAACCAATGGACGAGGGTCAGCCTACTGATCTCTTTGGCTCTTTCCCGGAGGACTCCGTACCACCAAGTAGAAGGTGAGTGATATAATTGAATCGAAGTATATTCAGTGTGTTGAATATGTTGCAGGGTTGAAATGTTAGCAGTGCCTTTACCTCCAAAGCGCCCTGAAGAGATCGATGCCGAGAGGTTCTTGCATACTGTTAACCTCCCTGCGTAAGTGGTATCACTCAAATTACTTTCAACTGACCGAATCCTTCTTAAGCCTCAGCGCTCCTTTGTGGGTGTTATCGTAACCTTCAAACATCTGTCTTACTGATGGTTGAATGAAGGGAACATGTCTCCGAGACATTGTCTGTTCATAGTGCCACTCGAACTACTGAGGTAGTTAAGCCATTGGCCATGCCCAAGTATGTTTACATGGGAAACACGAAGATGAAAGCTAACTTCCCTTCAGAATACCCAAGAAATGGAAATGGACTGGCGAGCTATTTATCAGCAGCTCTGAGAATAAAACAGAGTTGCTCTGTCTGGTCACCATTGCAGATCCCACGGGCATGAGTAACAGCTCTCATATCAGCCTACTGATGTCAGCGCAAGATTCTATCCGGATTCCGAGGTTGCACCCAATCATGGATCTGTCACCAATCATCCGGGCTTGTGGAACGCCCCAGTACTTTGGGCAACTCAATTCAAATGAGCCCGGTGATGAGGTGCTCACTCAAGGCTTGAAACATCACATGGCAAATCAAGCATTGGTTGGTTGCTGTCTTTATTTCCTTTTTTCTTTCTTGAACATTGAGCTTGCATGTAGGCTGCCACTGTTCCCTTGCTGCTTGATGATGATGAAGTTGCAGTCCTCATTGTTTTCCCAGCAACACAGTTGGGATTGGCCAAGGTCTTGGAAGTTCCAGAGTATCTGACATCTGGAACTCCACTACTTGTTGTGCTCCTGCCATTCCTGGTACCATCTTCCAAGGCTAGCAAGGATGTTGGGTGGAGACATGTGCACACTGTGACTCAGTCACTGTCTAGTTGCAAAGCTGTAGAGATGGGTCATGAACTTCTTAGGGGGACCATTCTATCTCAAGCCACCTTCTTATTGGGCTTTCCAAAGTCTTTGCTTGACTTTCTCAGCAGTTCAAGCACACCCAAAACATATTCTATCTGGCCCTTACCTGCACAGTCATCAGGGCTTGATACTGCTTTGCTCCAACACATTCTTAGGTCCACCAAGGCCACTTTTGCCAGGTTGGAGGATGATGTACGAGTTGTTTTCATTTGCAACAGGAATTTGGAAACACTTCATACAATGCCATCCCTGGTCATAAAACGGGCTAATTCACCAGAGACCCAATTTTGGACTTATGGCTATTCCACAAGGGTCACCAGCAGTAGATGGGGCCTCCAGGAGATTTTCCCCCTAGGTAACCATGATTCTTTCATCATCAACTATAACTTATTATATTTTCATCTAGGGGGTATCATGACTTTTACTACAACTGCACTTGCTGAGGACCCAGTGGGTTGTTGTCAACTGATGTCTCAGGTTATAGACCATCCCCTGTGGCATTGCTATCTCATTCCTGAGGTATTGGCTGTCAGCCATCTGCTAACCAATCATGATGACCATGGCCTATGCAGGTAAGCATTTGTTTATCCTGAATCTAATTTATTCAATGGTTGTATAGTCCATCATGCTTGGATCCTATTTTAGACCTTGTTGAAGCTGGGCTGGTTTGTGTGATCAGAATGCCTGGTCAAGGTCACAAAACCTCCAATGCTTGGCTATCACAGGTCCTTAGAGATTCTACTCTTTCCACACATGATTTGCTGGGAGTCTACATTTCGGCCTTGAGAGAACATCCAACCACTGCAGGCATGTCACCCCAGCAGCTTGTCTCCTTTGCAAACAACGAGGTCACACAAGACCTTGCCAAGGCCCAGATTCAGCCAGTATTTATGGATAAGTACCGACGATTTGTGGTGATCAGAGCTGCCTCTGAAGAGACAATATCAGCGGAGGAAAATGGGGTAAGTTTGGCACGTCTCGAGTGTTTGCTAACTGGTACTGACATGCTTCAGTTTGAATGGTGCCCGCTTGCTTCGTTCAGTTTTGGAGATGATTATTTCCAGGTTGCCACAGCTTGAGTACCCGCCAGTTATCGAGCCTATTGTAGATTACACGAATTTTGTTGACCGGCAACTCGTACTCAGCTTACCTGATATCGATTTGCATGTGATTCTTGAGATGACCTGTGGTGTCGTGTCCTGTTGAAGTTGGCAACGTTTCAACCCGCACGCGATGACGGGTCTCGACGCTTGGTTGCTAAGTCCCGCTCTCCATGATTACCTCGCCATCCTCAAGGGTGCAAGAAATGGCCTCGTGTATGGCATAAAAGTCAGGTTCCCTCATGCCCTTATAATGGCCATACTTTTCGGGCGTGGAGAGTAGGTCGTGTCTTCCTAGGGCACGCGAACCTTCCACAGTACTGACACGAGTTTCGCGGCTCAGCTGGAAATCGCGTTGCACTGCCATTTTCCGGGCGACGAAGCAGCATGCACTGAATCTCGCAAAGTTTGTCTCCCTGTACAAGGCTATCATGTTGCTCCAGAGGAAAGCCAACGGAGGGAAGGAACGTGGCGCTGACACGTTCATTGCCGGTTTAATTGGGGGATATATCGTGTTTGGGGATAGATCTGCGGTCAATGAGCAGGTACGTTTCTTTTGCCCTCATCTAGCTACGAAACGACGGCTTTTCTAGATCGTGCTCTACGTTGTTTCGAGAGTAATTGCCGCGTTTTTGCCCCGTGCGGGAACGCCTTATTCAAAGACACCCTTGCCCAACGGTGAAACCCTCGCCCGTCCTGTCCCACCAGACGCCCGGCATTTCTCTATATTTGCAGCCCTTTCGTGGGGCGCTGTGATGTGGTTGTTCGAGCATCGGCCCGAGGGCATTCAACCTGGCATGTTCAACTCCATGACCTACTTGTATCGTGACTCGGAGGTTTGGAAAGATCTCAGGACGTTACTTTGGCACAACACATGATATTACAATGAGGTATGTAAATTTGCGCCATCGACGACAAAAGGGTAGTCCGCCTAACCCGCCTTTTCGCCAGCTAGACTTCCGCCTGCATTATCAATTAGTTACCCTGGTATTCCCGTGGCAAATGACCAATGGTTCTTGGGATGCGGTTGCATTTGTACTGCACGGTTCATGAGTGGACCATGTTCGATACTCGTTACGAAAACAACCATACCTCGAGCATCGCGACGGCCGCCCTGCAAGCCTTTTCACACGTCTTACACGACATGAACTGCTGCAACAACACTCTCATCTCTTCCGCTAGATCGGTGGCTAGTTGAACGTCAGCGACGTTTCCTCGGGTCCAATCGGAGTAGGGACCGACCTGCTTCGATCTGGGTGGCTAACAACAACCGCCGTTCGTTCCATATTCGAGTGGTATCCCCCTGGTGGGTGGGGCATGCTCCGTAGCCAAAAGGGAAGATGTCCTCTGAAAGGAGGATTTCCTTAAGCCTGTTCACTCTATAGCTGTGCAGTCGCACAAGGGCATGATATGCAGTGGCGGCGGGAAGGGTCGCAATTTGGTTTTTTGTGTAGGTCGAGAGTGGTGGATGTAGGAGGTAAGCACTGGCTTCAGCTGCGAAATCATCGAGACCATGTGTTGTAGCGAAGGCGTATACACTCATGGGATGTATGCAGGCGTTGGCACGCAAATGCGAGTGCAAGGAACGCCGGAGAGGCTCTGATAGGTCGTATTTATCGACCAATCGGAGCATGTCTGGAAGTAGTGGGTACGGAACATGGGAGCCGCAGTAGGGGGAAGTGGGCTGCCCCGTACGACGCGTCTGGGGAGCAGAGAGGCGAAGCGAAGGCGGGGGTGGTGGGAGGTGTAATAGCTCGATTAGCATGCGCAGCGTTGCAGCGGATTCGTCGAGTTCTAGGACTTCTGGGACATCTCGATTCGCAACGTCACATGCCTGTGTGTCGCAGCATAAAAACATACCTCCTGTAATCATAGGTTCAGTTTTTTTTGGCCTCGAGTGAAGGAAGGATCAGAAGACTGACGGAAAACTTCGGATGTCTGGAGAGCACTCCTCTGTACTCCGAATTCCTCATGGTCAAGGAGTGACTTCACTCGAAGGTCTGAGTTCTGGCGACAAAACTCGGTGTTATAACTCATGGTATGAGTAACGACGCTAAGACATGACAGGACAGATGGCTCCTTATAACCAACCTTCTCGCCTTGAGCAACGTGGCATGAGCTCAACTCGCAGCAAGACGCAGCCAAAGTGTGAAAAGCTTCGTCCGCAGTCGCAACGGTACCAGTTATCTATAGATAATCATAGTGGCTCAAACAAATGGTGCATGAGAATCTGAATATGTGGGAGAGGAACATACGAGTGTTTCCTGTGCGTTGCAAAATACATCGTAGGCCTAAATCACGTATGACACAGTGTGGGACGACAGAATGATGTGATGGGTTCGTTAGAAGCAGGAACATCAAAAGAGAAAAAATGCATGCCCAGAGTGAGAGGGGGCTAAAGGAGCCGAATCGGTGGAGGTATCATCGGAGAGAGGTAAAAGAGACTGGAATCTAATCACCGAAAACCAGAGAAAATATCCATCACATAACTACACACTTCGGCTTCTTGAGATCCTTCGGTGGCTTATCACCCTGCTTGCCACCAGCTCCCCCCACTTCCAGTCGTTTCGTCTGCCGTAGGGCGCGTACGAGGTTAGTAAAGAGTAACTCCACGTTGTAAGCTGTCCTAGCTGAAGTCTCCATGAATTCGCACCCAAATGTTCGCGCAAGTGCAATGCCTTCTTCACGTGATACCTCGCGCTCGTAGGTCTTGTCACACTTGTTGCCGACCAACATGAAAATTGGCCTTTGACGTTTGACCTTGAACACGGACTGTCGGAAGACCTCAAGGCGTTCGAACGTTGAACGCGAGGCGATCGAGTACACCAGTATAAACCCTTGACCCTCGCTGTGGGACTTTCAGATCTAGTTAAGCGAGGATGCTGGGCAAGACTAACCGAACCCATTGGTCCCGAAGTGTGGCGTACTCCTCTATCGAATGGTGAGATTGGGTCGCATCGACTGCACAAGGTAAGACGTACCTTGTCCGGCAGTATCAATGACTTCTACGAAGCACATCTTATTATCCACGATTAGCTGCTTCCTATAAGCGTCTTCTATTGTCGGGTCATATGTCTGCCGAGGGAGTTCAGACCAAGACTGTCGAAAGGCTGGACACGAATAGTGATCGCACCTCTGTGGTTCTCAGAGTAAGCTTATGGGTCAACTGTCAAAACAGGGGGGTCGGCTCACCAACAAAGCAATTCAGCGTGAACTAGGAAAGCGGTCAGTGGCGTGCATCATGAAAGTCAGGGCGGGGGAACTGACTTGAACGGCCAATGCAGTTTTGCCTACACCACCGTCACCGAGGACAGCAACTCGCCAACTATCCATAGCTTTGCAGTCTCGGGGAGATCTTGGATTGGAAGGATTGGGGATAGTAGGATTGAGGAATAGAACCGGGAAACGGGGGTGCCTGTGTGGAATGAGTGAGATATGATGACTAGGACTAGGATCGGGACGCCTGCCTGCAGAGTCGAGAAAAACCTTGGAGGGCAGCGAAGGTGAGTGAAGAGGACGTGAGGTGAGACGGATGCGGTAGTGCCCACAAGAAAAGAAAGAGGGTAGATAAAGGAACAATATGTCGTGCAGAATCGTGCAAGGTCGTAAAAATGAAGGCACAGAAAAAAAGCCTGTATAGATGCTAGCAGGGCAGAGAGAAAGAAGACGGCGTTGATGAAGTGTTACTGCTCCTTCGAACCGTCGTATTTCAATTCTGCAGATGCGGCACTGCAAGTTTCCTGATGGCTTGGTTAAACCCCCTTTGTTTTGCCTTGCCAAACACAGAAACCTCTCAGATCCCATGGTTAAATATTTATTTCAATTTATAATTATTCCCTTTTTAAGATTTCTCGCCCAGCCTACAAAGTTTCCCTTATCTATACCAACTCTCAGCGCTCCAAACTCCGCTCATAGCATTACACAGCTGACTGCCGCCGTCTGTCTATTACTACAGCATTCAATACAGCATCCGAATCATCATCACGCCAGGCTCCTGGTCGAGATAATTGTCAAAAGACCTACTTGCACACACAATAATTCCTTTGAGACAAAAAAAAGCACTCACACAGCCATCAAGGTTGATAATACCGTGCTACTAGATTCCACCTTGCAAATCTTATCCGCTGCCGCCGCCGCGCCGCCCGGATCAGCCAAGTCCTAGATAGGAGGTTGGCCCCTGAGGCAATTTTGAGACAAAGATACTTGGCAAGCCTTCTGAAAAGAAAACATAGTAATGGGTATGGCCAAAGTCGCCCCTGTCGCATTCCATGGGAGAGTGCAATTCAATGCTAGCTATAACTCCAATCTGATTGCGCGATTGGCAGTGGCAGCAAGCTCCCTGTAACGCTCCGAGCGCTGGTCAGCAAGACTTTGGCTAGGTCGGTAATGTCGAATGAACCACAGACTGACGGTGCAGTACAAGTATGTTCTCTACTAGCTGAAGCGATCGGTCACCTGGGTGCGCATACGAAAAGGCGTGGCAGGTGGTCAGCACCGTCTCTACAAAGCAGTTTACGGGCTGGACTGACTTGACCTACTCCGGTATTTCCAAGCATCCCGAAATTGAAAACCCTTGCCCATGTGGGAAGCAACAGAAATATGGCAAGGTACAACATTAATATTATTTTACCTCAAGCTTATTGCCACCGGAACAAAGCGGTATAAAAGATAATAATGTCCTCTGCATTCAAAAAAAAAAAACAGAAACACTTCATGAGGATAATATTTCATTGCCATTGGGAGAACAAGGACGCGGAGCACCACCCCGCAAGTAGATGTAACAAAGTCAAGTCGCTTTCTCTTCGCATCGTCTTGTTTCATAAGTGGGAGGGGTGTAAAACCGTTCGATTGGCCATTCAAATGCTGATAGACGTACAACCCGTGATGGCTTGCCTAAAACTGGTTTTTTCATGAATTTTGCATCACAATAAAACACACCTGAGTAGCGTGCCCCTTGGACCGAACACTGACAATAAACATGCACAAACCACACTTACGTTCATTACGATAGTCATTGATCGGCCTTAGGGAGAGGGACGCTAAGTGATGGGAGAATATGCCTCTGAAGAGGGTTGACTGGCTCGCGGCACGATAGGACGCGGATGGCAGTCAGGAAGAAATGGTGTGGGTCAAAAAATTGACATCTTGATGAGTTGATGTAGATTGGTGGGAGGGGCTGGAGCTGTCATGTTCGGGTAAGTTTGGTTGTTTAGATGCATAAACCTATGGAACTGCAGATATATCAGGTACCCACTATGCAGGGACTTGAGTTTTGATCGAACGCCTGAAGGTTGCAAGGGTTAGTGCGGAACGCCCCTCAACAACATCTGGTCCAAGCAACTCCCAGGACGGGATCGAGTTTGATCGTCACGGAATTCACATCGAAAGACTTACTCTACACCTCGTAACCATAGCGCGTGTATTCCCATAGGCGAAGAGCCGCACACGTGCATATCCCCACGAAGTGTAGGCATCTTACGTCTGGTCCGACAAGATCCCGATACTGGGTGGGCTTGAGTAGTGGCCAGATAAGGAGAGGGACGAAGTACGAGTACTACAAGGTTTGTAAAAGAGGAAAGTTCGCATTAAGGAATGAAATGGACATACCGTGGCAAATGTAGGTATTTACCCCACGTAAATACCCAGTACTGTCCACTTACTTTGCGAACAAAATTATGGAGATTGACAACATCACGGCTTGATCCCGGAGGCCATCGACGGTCGTCACCCCCGAAAAATAAGGGAATGGACTCGTGTATCAAACAAGCACCCATATACAACAAAATGTCTCCACTAATAATTGGTGCGCGCGCCCGGTAGGTATGAAGAGGACGATACGGAATGGAACAAGTAGGCGAATCATAAAGGTAGGTGGCCCAATGGCTATGGTATGGAACATGGTGTCTGTATGCTAGTGAAACAGTGGGCTTGTCGTGTAACAAACATCGAATAAGGATCTCGAAAATCCAGGAGAAGCATACAGGCAAGATTACAGATGGTGGACCACGAGTGCATGGGTCGAGGGTTGATACCAATGGGTGGTAACCGCCCTCTCCCCCTCTACTGCTTTTATCACGGAAATATGTCAGTCTTGTCGACTGAATTCTTCCTGGGTGAGGTCTAGAATGAAAGTCGTCTTGAAATTCTGTGGTGGCTCGATAAGCTTCACAGGTTTCTTTGACGAGAACGTATGCTGAGATATGGAAGCGAACGGTCGAAGGGGACGAGACTGTGCAAACTGAGGGTTGCGCTTTGGTATTGATCTCGAGGGAGCAACGACGGAGTTTTGCGTGGACCCAGCCAGCGGAGAAGACACAAGTGGGGAAGCGGCTCCCAACCGTGAGCACATGGGGGACATGGCAATAGTAACTAGAAAAGGCAAGTTAGACAGCGAGTTTCATGGAAGATCTAGGACTTACCCATTGACGTGGAAGGCGGGGTGAAGATAGTGGAGGGATGTTGCTGATACTGAGGGCAGGACAATGATCGTGATGACGCCGAGTCGCAGACTGGTCGTCGTTTGGAGTGAATTTATATAGTAAACTTACGCGAGTTGCAATACTATGGGGAGGAATCAAGTCCAACTGGAAGGAGGCTTACTAACCTTTGGGGTTCCATTTATGGGCGCTAATCGCAAACATACACAAATACCCCTTGCGCAAGGCTCTGCACGTTGCAACGCTCAACGTTGTGCGCAGCATTGAGCATCACCTGTGACAGCACCAGCAAGTAAAGATGGCCCAATGATTCTAGTAAACTTTCATGACAACGCTGACTGTCGTGATCTGAGTGCAGTGTGTTTGGTTCCTTGCCCCAAAGTTTTGTGCACACGACCGTATACGTAAGTACTTACCACTTGGGTATTACTGCACCGCTCACTAGTTGGGCTCTTCGCTTCATGCCTAACCAATGCCTGCATTTCATGATATCTCCAAGCATGGGAACTTGCTTTTGGCTAGCCAACTTGCTCCACTTAGGCCAGGAGGACCAGTGAGGCTCTTCGCTTCATGCCCAACCAATGCCCGCGTTTCGTGATATTGCTTCCAAACACGGGAACTTGCTTTTGGCTAGCCAATTTGTTCCACTTAGGCCAGCAGGACCAGTGATTGATTGATCGACGTTGCGTTTCACATCAAAGATCTGTCCAAGTACTCCAGAATTCTTAGCTAGACTACAAGTTGTCTTGCGCACTGCCAAAAAAAACAATGCATTCAGACAGTGTATGTATAATGTGACATAATGCAAGTTCCACAAGAAATATACAAATTTGACGACCTGGCCGTCCTCCTAGTCATAAGCAAAGAAAAAAGGTCAACGATAGATGAATACATCCGAAAATTGGTGTTCATAGCCGCCTTGAGATGCAATGCGAACGGAATTAAGTGAAAAACAAAGAATTCGTAGATTCGAATTAGAATAAATGCTTGCTAGGGTATTTCGTCGTGGCGGGTGCAGGTGGATCGCGATGGTGTGGCGGGATCTGCGTGTGTAGGGTAATGACAATGATTTGGGCGTGATACAACCTGGGGCAGTCGGTGTTCGGTAGCGGGAACCAAGCGTTCCGCGGCCAGCGAGGTAGTTCGGGGCCTGATCTCTGACAAAGCTGCACTCGTTCAGCTCCGTAGCTAGGCCGCCAACTTCCCGACCTCTGTACCCAGTTAACATGACAGATGTGACTGTCAAAGTCGAAATGATGCAAACGAACGTGGAGAGAATATAGGCGGATGATGATATATACAGGTCCACTGTGACGGTGAGACCATTGTCGCAATATGTTCCAGGTAATGTTGATGCCATGTCGACCGAAGAGTGCCCGATTTGACGGCGGGCTGGCGGCATGCTCATTGGACGTCAACGAGGAGATTGCGCTCAAGAATATATTTGCCCTCTTTATATCTTTGCGACGATTCATAAGCCCGATCCTGTAATCGTAGTTTTACCTTGGAATATCAGTAATGGAACAAGCACATACGTATTTCCATCCCAAGGTAGTGGCGCACTTGACACAGTAAATGTCCCGGACGGTGTGGTTACCAGTCGTCATCTGGCGATCATTGGGTTCTCCCTCGACCACATTGACGCTGCACAAGATGTTAAGCATCGAGTTGAGCAGAAAATGTGGACATAGGTCTTACACCCCCTCGAAAAGATAGGCGCGACCATGCTGGCCATTGAAAGCCTTTCGGTACATTTAACAACCGGACGGAAAGGAGCACTGAAAGACGCTTACTCGTGAGATCATCGAGTGAATGGTGGCGAGATGGGTCTTGCACTTGGAGCAGCCATAGATGCGCTCTCCGGCGAGATAACGACGATACTTCATGCCCATTTCTGGTGAAGGTACTTGTACGTGAGGAGGTGAGCAGGTTGTATATTGAGTTGTGGGGATGTATGTCGCTTAGTGGGTGTAACGGAAAGTGGGGATCAAGCTTGGAATCAAGCGTCCTTTATACAATGGAGAGGTGAGGAGGAAAGACGCGGAACTGCAGGATAGGTAGTAAAGGGTGCGCCTTTGCGGATGGACGGCGTCAGCCTCATTTAGGTGGCGTCTTTCCCACCTTCTGCCCGCTTGCACTCTATTTGTCGATGACGGTCTTGTTGGCGTCTCTCCCACCTCCAGCTTACTCGTGCTGCTACTGGCATCCAGCACGCCCATGTCAGGCCTCAGCCTCAAGCTCGCACAACCGTTCTATATGTCGTCTGTCCAGCTTGGTAGCCTACGGCCATACCTCGTGTCACCCATCCAGTGATTTGCGATTACCAAATTGCCGCTGTGCGTTTCTCTGAGATTTGTCTATTAGGTTCCAAAATAAATACTCGTAGTAAGCATCGTAGTCGTTAACAGCGCTCTAATGCCAATCCATGCCTTTATCCCCACCCATTCACGGAGAGCGCGAAATCAGCGTACGGTCGACCCATGACACTATTGTTCTATTGCACGGTCACCCTCCATGTTTCAACTCTTTCACCCAGCATAATACGGCATTAGATCCGATCGTGTGCCTAACTATACTCATCTGGCAGTAAACAGCTTGGAGGGTGTTCTCCACATGATAGATTGACGTGATAAGAGCAGTGGCAGGGTAGTCGTTGTGGGATCTTCGCGGGAGTGTTGTGGGGATTACCCTGCACAAAATTTGTGAGTCGTTTATCCCATCCACTGGCCAGGATGCTGGATATATTGTGAATTATACCTGCCTTGTAGATAGTACGATATACCTTGCGCGTGATGCATGTTGTTGAAATAGCTCAGGGGTGGTGACAGCTGTCCCACGCGCTTGAACAGGTGGCAAAGGTCAACGTTTTAACTCTTGCAGGTGCTCCCAACGTTTCAATAGTCACGACACAACAGCCTGTAAATTATTGTACCGAGATGTCGCAAGGTCAGTCGCGTCGCTAGCAGTCTGAAACAAGACTCTGTGTTTATCAAGTTTCTCGCAGAGAAAAAAAACACAGTCGTAGGATTGTTGTCGCGTGCGCTTCATCGTATCCGCGCGACCCCCCCACGTATCATTGCTTCGCCAGCTACCCGTAAGTCAATGCAGAACTGTTGGTTAGGTCCTATCGTCACACAGTTGCAGAACCTCGTCGTGCCGCTGTAGCCATCGTGATTCGTGTTGTCCCATCTTCCGCGGCGCCTCCCATCCCCAGCGACGAGCCTCTCCCAACCCTCGGTCAATTTTTTGATCTGGACTGGGTCAAGGACCCCGCTGCTCGCACAGAACTTCTCTTCTTGAGGAGAGATGGTTCCCCGTCTGATGTCGTACCTGGACATATCAACACACCAAAGACCAGCTTGGCAGGGGATACTGGCACCAGGGGCAAGAATAAAGCCGAAGAACACCTCGCTTTCCCAGGGGGGCGAATGGAGGAAGGTGATGAAGGTGGTCTCTATACAGGTACACCTTCCCGGCATCCACCTTGTTCTGATCGACTCTTGGTCTAATGAATACTACTTGCCAACAGCTATGCGTCAGACGTGGGAAGAAATTGGGCTAGACCTTGCAGAGCGCGACTTTACATGCATCGGACAATTGGATGACCGGGAAATTACGACGTCCTTGGGAAAACGCTTACTTATGATACTGTCTCCTTTCGTCTTTCTGCAGCTTACTCCCCATGCGCTATCAACGGACCCTGCTGATGGCACTACTATCCATTGGATGCCTCTCGAAACACTCATTAGTGCTGTGTTGCCCGAACAAGTTGGTCAGAAGAACTCAAGAGGCCGGTGGTCAACCGTGACGGCAGACGCTGCTTCCAGACTGACGCCGAGACATGCCGCCATCCTGAAAATCCTTGTTCGAGTTCTCATCGGGAGCATGCAGTTCCCGGCCATTGTCTTGGATCTACCAGATCCTGAAGTCCACCCGTCCAACGTCGGATCTCCTGAATTACTTCCAAGCAGTGCTTCATATCATGCGCTAACACAGGACGTCCTTGAAAAGGGAATCCCGTCTGATAAGGTAGCTCCAGGGCAACGGAAGAAACCGTCCAAGCGCGATCAGCTCAAACTGTGGGGGCTCTCACTGGGCATGACGCTCGATCTCATGGCGAACATGGTGCCGGAACCATCGCACACACAACAGGCTGCTGGGCAACCCTTGCCTAGCTTGCAACTGCCCTTCCATCCTGTTGGTGGCGAAGGTATGCGCATTGACGCCGTTGCACCTAGCCTTGCCAGCGTGTTCCCTCGGTTCTCATATCCGGATGTCAACTTCTGGATCTGGTAATTTTGGACCATTTATTATTTACGCTACGTTTGTTCACTGCAGTATGATAGGGTCTTTGGAAAGCGCTACCGCGAGGTTGTACGTGGTTGGGAAGCAAGCATACGCGAGGGTGGATCGAATGACCGGCGGTAAGGATCGTTCTGTATCTGTTGTTCTAGGTGGTGCTGACTACATTGCACAGCTTGAACTGGGCTGGTACTGTTTTGAACAACTTCTACGCTGCTGTGCGCAAGGCCCTTATCGTCGTTATCGTTCTTCGTGCCATCGGCGTTCTCTGCGGCCTTGTTTTTGCGGGCTGGTGGCTTCTAGCCTGAGTAAATACATCGGATTTTGGGGGTCGTGTCTCTTTCCAGGTTGATGATGTTTCGTTCGCGCTTGACTATGATTTTTCGTTTTTAACTTCGTACATTAGCCACGTGTGCATGAAGCACCTCTTATAGTACATACGTACGGCGACAACGCCGACGAGGATTTTGTTTAAGGAGCGCTGGCGACTGATACATCCATGCGACGCTTCTTTCTCTACTTCTGTAATATGCTATTAGTGGGGGAACACTATCATGTGTGCGTGACTGGGAAGAGGTCTAGCATATAACCTCAACCAAGCGGCAGTCCACAAACTTCGCAGTCACTGCTTCCGTGATCGTTCTCGAATGTACAATGCGGGCAGACCCTGAGTCGAGAACTACCACCACGTCCTCTACCACGAGCAGCTTCTTCAGCAGCGATCTGGTCGAAGGCATCTTGGGGAATTTTATCACCCATAGGCCCCAAGCCCGTCGGTGCTGACGTCGACGGCCGAACGGCTGTCGCGTATGTCAGAAGATGCAGGGGAAGTTATTGCAATACAGAGTACTCACGGGCACTTTCCCGGGCAAAAGTTATCAGAGTCTGCCAGCCATCCGTCTTCACAAGCTCATCTAAGGACGAAGGATCCTCAAGTAATCGAGGTGAGGTGACTGTCCGTATGAAAAATTTGATGTCCTCCTGAGGATGGCAAGTTAGAGCCGCAAGTTTAATCTGAAGAGGGAAAACCATACTGGCGACAACAGCTGAGTGGTCTCGAGGAACGCGACTAGGTGCCAATCACTGAGCCATTTTGCAAGTTCAAAATGCTTGGATCGGTCGCGGGTGTCCTGCAGGGAAGGTGCCCCTAGTCGGTGTAGTGAACTGAGAACGCTTTCAACCCGCTGATCTTCAAGCCCCGGACGGTTTTCGATCGCGAACTCGGTAGAGCGGAAGAGAGGGTTGGGACTTTGGGGGAACCCATGAGTGACCTGTGAGTCGCTTCATTAGACGCGCGACGACCCGTTTTTGAGCTGTACTCACGTTGACGAGTAAATATTCCACGGGGAAACACGGTTTCGCACTCTTCTTCACCTCAAGACCGTACTCGTTCTTGTACCGATAAAACACATCGGGTACATAACGGGCCGCATCCTGGCTGCGGTCTTCCTCCTTCACGCGAACGATGCCAGGTTCTACGCTGGCTTCCATCATATCCGCGTCGACCATGGCACAAGCTTGTTCCGAGACCTGATAAGCAGAAATGTCTACTTGCCCATCCTCCGTTGCCGTGAGAATCGCAGTGACCATGCGCGAGCCGAAGGCGCCACTTGAGGAGGACCGCGATGGTGTAGGGTTGGCCTTCTGAATGGTAGCAGCAAAGATAGCTTCCAACGAAGATACAAAGTATGACTGAGCATGTCGTTTATAGACATTCTTCGTCCTGTCTTCCGGCGTTGGATCAAGGTCCGTAAAAATATATCCAACGATGGTCAAAGGCGCAGCTGCTGATTTGGCCAGCTCCCTGATGCGGTGCTCGTCTTCCCATGGAATGCCTAGAGTGAGGCCGTCGAGTTCGCCTTCTTGCGGAGGCTCGTAAATTGCCTCTACCACTGCTCTGATGCCCATTGGCACCTTATCATAAGGCTCATAGCGCCCTATTAACCACCCGAAGCGCTGAAGCCCAGTTGCCCTCCATGCCTGAAGGAACCGTTCTACGATGTCTTGAGAAGCAATTTCCAGGTGGTCTACCATACGGAAAGGCTGAGATTGGAGAGTAATTGCTGAAGGCTGGCAGGCGGTACATATTCCGGCGGGCCACGATGAGTGATTTCCAGTTGGACAAGGTACTTTCACCTTGTACGAAGTCGGCGAGAGAGGGGGAAGAGCCAGGGCAGCGCTTGAGGACGTTTTAGGAGACAATTTGCGGAGATAAGCATGGTACGACAGGTGTTTGATGCTATGCTCTGTCTGGTAGGCAACATCATATGGTTCCAGAGGCATGCAGTAATCGCACATCCCATTCGCAGCGTGTTTGCAGAAGCGGGAGTCGCGGCTACGAGGAATTTTACCGTCTGCAGATCTCCAGTACACGTCGACAGGATCCTCCTTCGCGCTGTCCCATACATTGGGGGCAGGCTGTGGCTTGGAACTCGTTAATGGGCGCTGGTCAACGGGCGATGACGTATTTGGTGAATTGGACGTGGCTAGGTCTTTATAATTCACGAATAGCAGATCTCCATGCCTAGATAGATCATAAGTATGTGAAAGAAAACGAACGTTCGATTGACGCGTACTTCAATCCCAGTGATTGCAGGTTCCGCCCCTTTAGACGGTTGGCTGGTGTTTCGTTACCCCGTGGCTGGTTTGAGATGGTAATCGAGGATGGATCGACATTCTCACTCGCAGTGCCAATTATCTAGCCATGCATAGCTCAGATGGTGTACTAAATGGGGATGCCAAATCATGCCTTGTTCACGAGCTGATCTATGCCATCCGCGGGAGAGAACTCGAAACGAAAGTTTCCGTCCTTGGACCTGATTCTGACCAGCTACAGAAGTGTTGAACCAGTCCTCCTCGTAATATTTCTATGTACTTACCATGTTGTTGGCTGATCGATGTTCTGTTGTGGTATCAGATGATGTTCTTGTAGACGTTGGACACGCAACTTGCTTTGGGACGCCCTAAGACTACAAACAACTAAGCTGACTAAGCACACCTATGTTCTGCAATCATTGATATCTTGATTCCAAAGTATTTTCGTTGCAATCAGGCCCGCGCGAGCTGTCTCTCGAGGGAAACGGGGAGAGCTAGCAAAACGCGACTTCTCTCAGGTCTCGCCATGCACATACTACTCTTTTGGACTCTCGCGATTATATGCTTGGGATGTGAACACACGTTGGGAACTCGGTAAGCGCCTTACATTGGCCGTTGTAATTGACACCTAACTGGTCTAAAACTTTCTGAAACGACAAGCGATGAGTGAACGCGTTTCTGCTATACACCTCGCAGGCGGAATATGCTGTTTTATCTTTTTTATATATACCTAATTCCACAGGTTTACTGGTCCCCACTCCTCGCTCGGCTCTATTGGGTTACGTAAGAAATTGCCGTGGACCTGCATGCGCATGAGGCTTGTCGCAATCATGAGAATGAATTGCTCGGAATTGCGCGACTGATACTCGACATAGCTTCATGCACAACATCCTGAAACTGATAATGGACTCCTTAATAGCTCATCGACTGCTCAGCACTTCTTTAGGTCATGCTTCCTCTGGTCAGTGCTCTCGACCGCGAGGAGCTCGATTCCTTTCCCCACGACATTATTCAAGCAGAGTTGAACAACTGGCAGCAAATCTTGTTTTACGGTGACATGGATGGAATTCCAAATTCTGGTGACAAGCGCCATGACCAGACAACCCACCCTGATGCGTCAAGTTCCTCATCACTGCCCAATGAGAATCGCGATAGGGCCGATGTAAGGAATTCCCCTGACGCCGAGAGAACAACAAAGCTCAAGCATCTGTCTTGACATCAGGCTCATCAAATGACTGCTTCGTATTTCCCAGCCCATGGCTCTCCACAAATTCCTCCAGAGACTTACAGCTATCTCATTCATGCATTGCTCTCGTTGCAGGGCTCAGCATCCCACTCATATCCTCAGCATCATCCAGGATATTATCCGCACACGACGCAACCAGGTTCACTGCCGCAATTCACCCCATTTAACTATGGATTATCACCGACCCCTAATGGTGCCCAACTCATGCCTGGCGGCCCTGTAGTAGGCTCTTCGTCGATCTTTTCGTCAAATGTACCAGTGTTGTTACCCCCTGGAACTGCACCACAAAATATAGCTAGCCCTTCACATTTGCCCACTCCACCTGTAACAGTACCTTCAGACGCTTCGCCGGAACAAGATCCTGATCAGATGGAGGAAGTAACCCCCACCACTGAAGACAAGCGGCGTAGGAACACAGCTGCCTCAGGTGAGGATGCATACTGATTCGTTCGATTCATCGTTGTGACCTCATCATTGTGCTTGCAGCGCGGTTTCGGATCAAGAAGAAACAGAAGACTCTCAACCTTGAGCGCACAGTTTCCGACTTAACTGGCAGGGCAGAGGAGCTCGAGCGAGAGGCAACAGAACTCAGACGAGAAAATGGGTGGTTAAAAGAGATCGTCCTTCTGAAAGGGAGAAAACTTGCTCTTGGCTCTCAACTAGCAAGTCCCGCAGCTCGGGACAGCCAGGAAGAGAATGAATGCGGAGAGAAACGTAACGAGAAGGGGAAAGCTAAGGAAAGCTGATGCATGAGTTCTTTGAGGAGAGAAGGCACCCTCTCTGTTAATGGCTGGTCTTTCTTGCACGCAAGTGGACAGATTTGAATGTCGATTTAGCATCCCTGTATAATTGAGCACGTCCAAGCGAAACACTCTACTTAATAGATAGCTTAAGTCTTGTTTGTAAGCTGCAGCCGTGCCACAATTGTGCCACCATCGCAACCTGCCAACGTGGATGACTTGAAATGTCGTTTGGACGTCCACCATCGATCAATGTCGGTTTCAAGACTACACCTCCCGATCGTGGCTCCTTTCCACTCGACCACGAGGGTGCGAATGAACTGTCATATTGATCAGGAACTACGCTAACTCCCTACAGGGGAATGCAAAGACCAGATGATGCAATACATGGATTGCCTCAAAAAAAACTCTAGTACGTCTACGCCTTGTAGAATATTCAGCAAGCAATATCTCGAATGCCGGATGACCAAGTGCGTCTTTGCTTTTTTCTGCTTGATCATATCAATCAGCTTGCAGCGTGCAGGGGCCTCATGGAACGCGATGACTTCAAAAACCTTGGTCTGGGTAATGTCGACGGCACGGAGAACCCCGGGTTGTCAACGGAACCATTGGACAAGTCATCGATGAAACCTGTTTAAGAGGTAGTTGTTTGAGAAGCACCTACCTCCACGTTTCGAAATTTCAATAGCGTATCGTGTCAACAACATCTACACCAGAGCAGCGTGTGGACATCCAATCATTTTTTGTGATCATGACTTGCTTGGTCGCACGCGTGCACAGCTGGTTGTAACTTGAGTAGTTTCTCTCTACAGATTTCGTCATCCTCGATTACCCTGTTGTTTTACTTGGCACCTGACCGCCTGCTGGTCAGTTTTATCCGCACTACCAGCACTAGTGCTCTGATTCCGAGAAGGAGATCAGGCTTGAATGGTTTGCTCACCGGATGTGAATATTGCGCACGTTGCTGATTGATGAACCCTTGCAGATATCTTGGCAAACATGATCAAAGCTCCAGCTCTTGGTTGAGAGTCTTGTAGATATAATCCTGATGGCATTGCTTGGATTCAATCGAGATCTTTTGCCATGGGTGGTATCGACCAACTACCCCGGGGTGACTCCTGAGCACCTTTCGTACATTCAAGTGGATTATCCGACCCAAGTGTCACCGAGGTGGGCGCACAGAAGGATCAAACCGCTCTCTCATCAATATTTGCCAATTCGTGAAGAACGTTCACGCTATGGGAGGCCTTGCCTAATCCGGTACCTCGTACCTCTATTAGTCAGTGAAAAACTTGAACGTTCGTCTTGACAGTGGTTGAATCCCGAGACCCAGCAGCACTGGTTCTGTCCCAGGAAGTACATGCTTGGCCTATATGTATGCGTGAGGGAGAAATTAGTGCTGGCAACCGTCAGCGCTGATCAGCGAAGAGATTCCACATGCCTGATCTTACCCCCCTAGTACTCAGCATTCTGAGTGCTCAGGCTGCTCTTGTACTAGCTCCGCCTGCACAAGAACGCTTTTCTGGTTCAAGCACTCCAGGGTTCAACAGCAGGTTCTATGATATACAGGCATGTGGTTGTTTTATGTCACCTGCGCTTGCTGCCTCACCATCAGTCAGGCGCACCGAGGAGGGAGAGGAAACACAGTCGAAAGCACTTTACCGAGCTTTGCATGGTACGGGGGCGTCGATGAATTACAACTTGACTTCAATTCCGAGAACTGAGTACAGGGGACTTGTTGATGGCGCAACAACCCTCGAACTGGATAACGGTATTACATTGGTTGGTTGATCTATTTTCTCTGGTGTCCGTATGTTCCACGATCTCATAAATCGTTCAGGATGGTGAGGTTGTCGTATGGCATGACGAGGAAATATCTGCAGACAAGTGTCTAGATACTGTTGCCGTCGTAAGTCGAGACCCACATCCATACTTGTCGTCTTATAGATCTTTTTCAAGGTTCCTGACGACCCTATGTACCCATATGTGGGCAAATTCATTGCTCACTTGACGTTGGCCCAAATCAAAACCCTTGACTGCGGATCGAAGCGACAAGCGGACTACTGTACGGAAATCTTTCCTTTTGTGATCGTGATAATAACCCTTGGAAAACAGCTCAGCAGCTGCTTTACCCAGGAGCTCGCATACAAACGCTGCAAGAGATCTTCGATTTCGTAGAGTGCGCAGATCCTTCCCACCGGACGCTGTGGAATGTAGAATCGAAGATCAACCCTCAATATCCCAATCGTACTGCAGGAGTTCAAGATTTCGTACAAAAGCAACACGCTATCTTCTCAGCCAGCCCATACCACCAATCAATAACGGTGAGCTGCGCCATCCACACAGAGTAGTGTTACTCAAAATTGTGTATCAGTATCAAAGTTTTGATTGGAGGACTCTGATTGCCATGAAGGTAGCAGTACTTTCAGAGGTTATCCGTCGATGGTGCGCTCTGAACGACTCAAACAGGAACTTGATCCAACAGTTGTGATATCTGCCTTAATTGATGAGTGAGTACCATTGATATCACCTATGATTCACCTCGTTGAAATGGAACAGAGATACAGCTTTCGTGGCAGACAACAGTACCACGCCGTGGCTTGCTGGTTTGCGCCTTGACGACTTTCCTGGCTCGTCTCTGGGTGAAAGGATAGCACAAGCCGCACATGCCATAAAGGCAGATATCCTATCGCCCTCAGGAACAGCTTTTATCCCTGCATTTTTTGAATCCCATGGAAATGCCCATTTCACGACCAAAGCCATGATCAGGGAGGCTCACGCCCTCGGTTTGAAAGTCAAGCCATGGACTGTAAGTTGCAACTGCTGGCCCCGAATAGTCATGCTAACCTGCATCTGTTATCGAGATGAACACTATAGACAGAATCGAGGAGCTGGTAGCTTGGGGCGCAGATGGTATAATCACAGATTGTACGTTGTCTCGTTCCTGCTCCACAATTGTCATTATTGTGTTTACACACGTTGAAACGACGACAGACCCGAACGTCGTCAGAAGGTTTATAAAGCAACTAGGTTTTTCGGTGGCACCAAAACACCCGCATCAACGCGTATTCTCATGTTTGGAACGGCACATGCACAAAGACATGGTGCGATAGAGATATAGATTGTACTATAGAGGGTTAACATTCAACGTTAACGTCCAGTGCTAGCTACGATTGATACATAGAGTATTCCACCGTCCTTTGTGCCAGCAATTTTTCAATGTCTCACATTACATAGCACCACATTTTTTTTGTAAATCAGACCTTTGGGATAGTGTCATATATATATATGTACCTAGAATATCTCTAGTGAAATTTTGGGCTGACAAAGTACAGTGAGCCCTGGAATCTGGAAACCTGGAATGCAGCTGTGGAATCACTTGGAGTCTGTGCAGACCCATGGTTCTCATCTAAAGTCCATCCTGAACCTGTCCAGCTACCACTCCTAATCTCCCAGGGGTATTCCTGTCCTTATCCTGACAAAGTACAGTGACCTCCAGAACCAGAACACCAACTCTGAAATCTTGGAAACCTGGAGATCATGACTCCACTGCAGGATGCAATTCTCCCACCAGTATCGGACACAAGGTCACGTGCACGCGACTCGGTTTATTGGCTCACGTGACTGCATGATTCTTTGTTGAATGCTGACATAATACGACTATTTTGGATTTGTGAGTTGTACTTGGCTTGGTACCTTCCATGCTGTTGTTCTTGTTGTTCTCATCATCAGCAAACTAACCCTAATCCTGTCCCAAGTTTTTGCATGCCATGTAACAATGGTGAGTAAAATGTACAAAGTGAATGCACCAAAGCCACCTGT
This sequence comes from Paxillus rubicundulus Ve08.2h10, assembly GCA_000827395.1. NCBI lineage: Eukaryota > Fungi > Basidiomycota > Agaricomycetes > Boletales > Paxillaceae > Paxillus > Paxillus rubicundulus. Next base: position 2,080 of record KN824890.1, on the reverse strand, counting down.
CTAGCAGTAAAAGTGTCTGGTAAAAACTTTAGGTCAAGTTTATAGGCAGGATTATTTTCACATTTTCTGTCCAGATCTTGCCAGTTAGGTGCCTTGCTGTGCCAGTCCTGCCAGATCTGTCTGGCCTGGACAGGGCAAGGGTTAGTTTGCTGATGATCACTTGCTGCTTCTATTGAATGACTCCCTCTGAGCCTGAGCTCAAGAAGGCTTGCAATGGTTGCAAGAAAAAGCTTGCCCTTTCAGCATTTCCCACTGCAGTCAAGGGAAAAGGAAAAGGGACACCATCTGGGACTTGCCTGAGCTGTAAGACATGTAAAAGTGTCTGGAAGGGAAGGCAGGACAGCAAGGGGAATCAGGACAAGGACTCAGACAATAGTGATTGTGATGACATCACTGGCATGACATCTGAGGATCTCAACTTAATGTTGCTGACTGAGTTCCTGACATTCCTGCAGGTCCAAGGTGACCTTGGCCCAATCCAGCCCAATCTAAATGGAGACAAGAAACTTTTTGCCAACAAGGTGGCAAAACTTGTTTGGGATGTAATGAACTACCAGTGGTTGTGAGTACAACACATACAGTGGGCAACAAAAGTGTTGCAATGTTGTGTGGGCTTTCGTTGTTTGGCTAATATCTAGAGAACCATGAAGCATAGACTCATAAACCCAGATATCATTAGAAAGCTCTTGGTCAGGGCTTCCCAAAAATATATACAGTGTTTATGTAATTTCTACACCATCTGGAGATATTCACAAATTAATGAAGGGTACTCATTGCAACAGTTTTGTTGCTGATATTGAGGGTATTGGTTATCAATAAGAAGTGTATCCTCCTTTTGCTTTCAGCACCTCCTGGACCCTCCTAGGCATGCTTTGAATAAGTCCCTGACAAGTAGCAGCCTCAATCCTCTCCCATTCCCTCTCCACTCTCTCCCAAAGCTCCTGTATTAATGAGATTCACTCAGTATTGTGTACCAAAATGTGTTAGATTTCAGAAACAGCACTCTCCCAAAACCTTTTTCCAACAGGGGACAACAGTCTTCAGGTACCACTGTGCTCAAAACAGTGACCACCTGGAGAAGTCACAGAAGATCAACAACACAAAGAAACAGTGTGACAAAGAGAGCATACTTGGTTTTCCCTGTGATGAGTGGCTCTATGTCACCATTACTACATTATCCCCAATCATGTCAATTCATATTATCCATCGGGAAGCTCATGTTCCTTATTGTCCCATCAACATACCCACTGGCATCAAGGATCTCATAAAGAAAAATTCTGAATGTCAACCTACTCAAGTGTGTACAAGTCTTTCTTAAATAGCATGGTTGTTGCTGATTGGGTGCTGTAGTTATGGGATATGATTTTACAGATAATTCCACATCCAAACTTCACCAAGAAGGCAATCTATCAGCTGTGTGTGGCTATAGACAGCAAAAATTGAAACTGAGATAATGATGAGCTCATATCAGCTGGCATCCTCCTCAGGGAAGGACAGGAAGGGAAATTGGGCTCCTATGTCATTGAGCCAATTGAGATCAACCCAGAGCCTCAGTTATCTGCAATAGCATTTGCTTTACCTGAAATCTTGATGCAATGGGGTGGTTGGATTTGAGAATTATCAATGGACTCCACATGTAAGGTGTATAAGTATTTTGGAGACTTTTCAATGACAATTTCATGTCAGGGAATACTAATGGTTCACAATATGAGCTCTATGTGTCATGTCCTGTGACTTCCCATTCCCATTTGACCAAATCCAATGCATTCTGATACATCCCAATGCACTCCAACAACCTGCACTGTACTTAGATGATTTCCCTTGCTCTGTTTCTCTATCCCCACATCCTGTGTCCTGTTCCCAAGTCTTTGACAAAAACTATAATAGGGCAGTGATTGCCCAGACTCAGCCGCTGCCAAAGAGGGGCAAAGAATGACTGAGGAATCCAAAGTGAAAAGCAAGTATATATATATGTAGCGGAGTGGGCGGAGAAGCACTCGCTAATGATAATAAAGGGGACAGGAACAGGAACAGGGGGGAAATGGGATTAAGCGATGTAGGAAAGTGATGGAATGCCCCT